>PQWD01000857.1:222683-286658 GCA_019425675.1 Leucinodes orbonalis | reverse complement strand
TAATGACTCTGGAGAACAACTTGTAAATGTGGCCCAATAGCGTGATGGGTCTATAATTCTTCAGCAAGGTTTTGTCGCCTTTTTTGAAGAAAAGCACCACCGCGCAAAGATATGATGCACATTATCAATTGTGCAACAACGATCACAATTTGGAGAATCTAAATTCTTGTTAAAATAACGTGTCATCTGCAGCTCGGACCTATATTGTCACACAATCAGGTAGCTCCTATTCAACCTATCGCAGTCCGCTGCTGGACATAGGTCTCCCCCATTTTGCGCCAGATTTCCCGGTCCTCCGCTTATCAGGTAGCTCAGCCTAGAAAAATAACTAGGAAATCTCTGAAGTTTGTTTCTTAAGTCTAAAGTACGCTCCGTTAAAGTGGGAAAAAGCAGACGACCTTGTGTTACAAATATATCAGTTTGATCAGAACCTAGTTTTTCAAACAATCGACGATATGTTATTCGAAAACGACAACGGTTAACGCAATAACGTTATAGTTTTTCACACGAACCGTTTTGGTGTTGCGTCACCCTTCAGTGTCCTAATTTTGAATCGCCATTGTTTTTGTGAGAAGTATAACAGTTTGTGCAAAATGCAACTTTAGGTTAGAGATGCAAAACTCAGTTTTAATTAACAATTTTGCAAAATAGAGATGTATTATTTTGATGGCTTGTTTAGCCAAATCTACTTATGTATAATTTTGTGAGTAAAAACATTACGTCCGTGAAGTTGTTCTCACTGCACTATGTCATGCGCCATGAGAAAATCGCGATTATTATATTGGTACTAAACTTATTATAATTGAGTTATTACAGCGTATATTTCATTGTTAAGACTGAAAGTTTTAGACGTTCCAGGGTAATTTAAACATTTAAGATTTACTGAACACATATTGTAAGCTGAGGAAAGCTGTGGGGTTAGGAAACTAAGGTGGTAGGCTCGGTACTGAGTCGTCTAAATAGGTTAGGTACCACCGTAGTTCCAGATATCGTCCCGTGATATAGGAGTGTTTTACAATTCTTGTTTCGGGATGAGGACACTGTAGCTAGTGAAATTACTGGGTAATTATGGGAAGGGCAGTGTTGACGGAAGTTGATGACTTTTTAAATTATTTTGTTTCATTGTAAGGTCTTAGGAGAGCGTCGCGGTGACTCAGTGTGGGGTGTTGCCTTCCGATCGGAAAGACGTAGGTTTGAATCCCGCCACGTACCGATGTATTTACGAATTTTCGAAAAAATATGTATATACGTAGAGTACCTTAGTATCGAGTCTACCACCTAGTCCCAAATGATTTTAATTTGCCATACAAAATGGAATCTCGGTGACTGTCTTCAGTGCTATATGAAGCGTGCAGCCTGAGACCGCAAAGCTATTGGGAAATGCAATAAGCGAAGGCGTTTACCAACACGATTCTGTTTCGTGAAATTGTTCAAAAGTTTAAAATGTTGTAACTTATGACTTTTTAATTAATACAATTAACCGTCATAAGCGTCGGGGGCTTATTTGTGTGGATGGTTGCCTTCTGATCTTGAGAGTGCCGGTACAAAACCCGCTGTGTACCAATGTCTGGCGCAAAATGGGGCCTATGTCCAGCAGTGGACTGCAACAGTTTGAGGTCCAGAGAGAGAAAGCGATTAAGACTGACTTTAAAATTTTTTGCGAGAAGTTTTTTTTTATTATTTATTAATTTAGGACAGTTTACAAGACATACACTTATTACATTGACAATATACATACGTAAGAGATACAAACAAGTAGTGATGCCTTAATTACAAACTGCCACGACAAGCACAGCTGACATGGAAGCAGTTTAGCAAATTCAAGTTAAACAGAATTTATTGTAAATAATGTACTTAAAAATACTAACCTAGAGTATAGGTTACAAGTGAGTACAACAATTAGAAAATTATGCTAATAGTTTTCTTAATAAATTCATTTAAAAAAAATCCAGGGCTTATGAGGTCCCTCTCAATTGTCCCTAAACTAATGTCAAGAATTATGCAAGTTTTGTATGTTTGAAAGATCTTTGATCATATGGTCGGAGAAAGTTGTCATATCTTTTGTTAAGCCGAACACGAAATAAATCGATTTGTTACAGTACGTCCTATAAAGAAGTGTCAAAAGTTTTGCAAGCTAATAAAGTTATTGTGAATTGGCATAAGTGTAATGTGGCTCGCGTGAGTTGACCGTTTATCGATGTTTGTATTTATAGTGACGTAACTCGATCGATGATACTTTTGTAAATAGATAATTTGACCGTTGGCAATTAAAACTTTTATCCATAAATATTGAATTTAGCGGAAAAAACAATGGAACATGTACTGTTTGTGGAGCTTAAGTCCCAGCCAAACAGCTGAGAGGAATACAGTGATTTTTATGGTATGGTTAAGAATATCCTCAAATATTAGTTTATGGCTGCAGATCGTATAAGCTCGCATTTTGCTCAGTAAATTCACTAGGAGGCCATCAACTGCCAACAGAGAAATGATTTAAAAAAAATGCCGTCTATTCTCATTTATATTTCATAGCTTCATTCTCCATATAATTCACCATGTAGTCCCTTTAACCTGTAAGGCAACTTCTTATATCTTCGAATGAAGCTTATTCATATAATACTGATCGAATTTCACTTGTGAAGTTCGTTTGATCATGTATTATGTAGGTAAAAGGACTCGTCTACACTTTTGTATTATTAAATTTTTTATAATTTAAGGGGGATTTCAAGCCAATAAATAATGCTATACTGCGGCTATAATAGGTCGGGTAGGCTTGTGCCCCTCGGTGGGAACGTATAATGAGCTGATGATGATGATGAGTAATGGCTAAGTATTTAACGCTTTAACTAGTAAATATATCCAATGAAAACAATTGATTAACAATAATGTTAGGAAATTGGCGATTAAAATAACTTCAACATGAGATTGAAGTGACCTCTGATGACAGTGTTACTCTGTAAAAAAATGCAAACTCTAGCAGTGATCTGTGACACTTTTTAAAATGGTACATCACTAGAAACGTCAAAGTGTATAACGTCATTCAATATGTGATATTTATGAAAGCACGAAACATGACTGGATTCAAATATCATAGGTTTTGTCAAAGCTCGCAACAGACAAGTCATTGGCGCAATATAAATTCCTCAATATGCCACATTCCGCGATGTACTGTCAGTGTAAAAATAAAATTTATATTTTGTTTGTATTTATAGGTTAATAACTATCTGCGTCGGTTGCTCAATGGTGTGGACAGTCGCCTTCCAACCGGGAGGGTGCAGGTTTAAATCCCGCCACGTACCAATGTGTTTACGAATTTTCGAAATTTAATGCACGTTATCCGACGCTCTTACGGTGAAGGAAAACATCGTGAGATTCTGTGGTTGTGCTTGAAGTCAGCAAATCCGCACTAGGCCCGCGTAGACGATTAAGGCACACACTTTACGGGCAGGCTCGTGCCCCTCGGTGGGGACGTATAATGAGCTGAGTATGATTTACTTTGCTTGTTGGTTGCCTAAGGTTTCCCAATACGATTTTAATGGACAAGCATTCAGCAACCATTCAGTTATTGTTCCCACATCTCAATGCATTACAACAGTACAATAAGTTAATGTGTTGACGAAAAAAAGCCAATTTGCAACGAAAATGTGTTCACAAATGCCACTTGGAACAGTATTTCATATGTCAGAGTTGGTTAAGTTTTACGAAGTAAGTAAGGGACTTTTCAGGGAGTTTTTTTGACAGTGAATTTGAATTTCAGCTTTAGGTATTCGGAAATTATAATATTGTTTATTATGTAATTGATCAATAATATCATATTTTACAATTATGAAAACAGTTTCAAGAATTTTTATATAATATACCTCTCAGACTTTAGGGTCCAATTGCATGGCAAAGTTTAATGCCTTTCAACCTTCGATCATAAAAACTATGATCTAAGCTTTCACACTGTCGCGGTGTGTTTTAAGGCTGAGAGCCATCTGCGCTCGCCACTTGCCCGGTGAAGCTGTAAAGGCCATCTGCGGCCAACAGCAGTAGTCAGTTCGAAAAAAAAAAAATCGCGGTGTGTAGCGGTTGAGCCGTCGGCTGCTACACCAACGGTTCCGGGTTCGATTCCCTGGCAGTACAAACATTTGTGTGCATGAACATGTCTGTTTGTAATGGTTTGGGTGTTTTCTATGTATAATATGTATGTATTTACAAAAAGAAATGCATATATGTATGTTTATCCGTTGTTTAGTACCCATAATACAGGCTTCACGCTTAACTTAGGGCTAGATGGCGCTGAGTGAATGTCTGTGGATATTTATATTTATTTATTATATAATAATATGCATAAAAATTTGTCGCGAGATCTAAGTACTCGTAACCAGATATTTTATTTATAAGGAGTATTCCCTATGAATAAAATATCTTTTTGTATTTATTTACGTTTATAGGCTTTTTGTAAATATTTATATATTTGAATTATTTTATTTTCTTAGAACATAGTTTATTAAATACTTTTACTAGTACTCGTATTTACTTGATGCCAATTAAAATTTTAAATCTAAAAACATCTATACAGAATTATAGATGCAAGAAAATCACATTGGTACATCCCGTACATGTCCACGGATAGACCAAATTGCTCTTACAGACAACGGTAATCTTCACGATTTGGTAGTGATGTGACACACATAACTTTCTAATATCGAAATAATAGATTTACTAAAAAAAATGTAAATTTGTTTTATTTAAAATTAATAATAACATTTAATCATTAAAGTTTAAATAATCGGGTTATATCGTAGTTTTGAAACTTCGCATTATTTTTTTTCCCGTCGTTTCAACAATTTTGCAGATGCCGTGATCTCGGCTGCAAACTTCTATTCAATGTCTGCGAGTTGCAAAAGCTTAAGACGCTGCTGTATTTATTATGATAATTTTAACCAATCAACCCGAAACAATTCATTGCAGGACACAATTTGACGCATTGTTGATAACAACCAAACAACGTGGTGCACCCAAGAGCATCGATGGCTAAATGGTGTAGACTGTTGCTTTCCGATAGGGAGGGGGTTGGTTCAAATCCCGCCACGTACCAATGTGTTTTCGAAATTTCGAAATTATACTTACTAACGTAAGTATCATTTCCGACGCTCTACAGTTAAGGAAAATATCGTGAGGAAACCCGCGGACGCCTGAAAAGAGATTTACAGGTTGTGCGTGAAGTCAGTCAAGTCAGCCAATTCGCTCTGGGCCCGCGTGACTCGTGTGGACGCGTTGAGATTTAATTCTAGAGAAAGAATCAATACATAATACGTTTCATTGGACGCGGATCGAATCCCAGTTAGGTATAATAATAATAAACCATTTATTTGTCAAATATATAAGAAGTACAAAAAGATGTCATAAATGTTTGTAGTATCACTGTGTTCGTCATTACCATTAGGCATACAAATAAAGTTAATGCAGATCGGTCATGTAAAATAATTTGAAAGAGATTAATATTTAATCAAGATCTATATAACCTTCTTCTTCTGAGCGTATCGGGCAAATGTATATATTTTTTTTTAATAAATCTCGATAGATTTATAATTCTCGTTAGATTTAAATCGATATAATTTTGATATCGATATATCAAAATTATATCGATTAGTTTTGTCTCATCACTGACCAGCCGGTACAAATCTTGTGATGTAGCCATCATTTTAATACCTTGTGATTTATTGTTAGATCAGAATTATGTAGTAATTACGTGTAATGATATCGGAAAAGTTCCTTCTGGTAGTTTCATAATGGTGATATTAGGAAGGCTAATAAAGTTAATGAACATTTCAGATCAATAAATTAAAGTTAGTGATCTGTGGTAGACATAGTATTTTATCCATATTATTTGTAAGCAAATATTGTTCTGCATTGGTTTTTTTTTCAAATAAAAAAGTGGTCATAGAAAAAATCCAAGAAAAAATTCAAAATAATGCAAATCAAACTCAATAATGCTTTATTAAATAAAATCATTAAAAAGCACCTTTAAATTGTCAATATTGTATAAATAATTCTATAACGTATTGTTATACGTATATACGTACAGTAAAATTCCGCACAAGAAATGTTGCCATCAAAATAAAAGTGTGTAATAACGACGTAATCAACACATCAAGCAACACAAAGAGGCGTTGAGTGACAAAAAACTAACAATACTGGCAACACTGCATTGTAAATGGGGCTTAACAATTAAACGATTAACTATTGAATTTGATGTGAAACTAATCACTTGGGAGTCGCTTACTCGTATTTACTTTTAAAGTTTCTCATCTGTGATCGTATGTAGGTAACCTAAAGTAACCTTCTGAAATGGCGGATGTTTTGATAATTTGTTAAAAATCAAAAAGTTTTGATTTTAGTCATTTAAACATTTATGATAAATAAAACTTTAGATGATCAGATGTTAACTATTATAATATCCTCCCTTTTATTACGTTTGGTTTCTCGCATTATAATTTTGTTTTTGTTATGATAAAATAGCGCAAATCCAGTTCAAAATTCAATCGAGAAAATTAAAATCCTGTTCCGTGTACAGCTATCGCACGTGAGATTGGCGGAATCACACCGCACGCAACACTCTAAAAGCTATAAAACAAGAAAGAAAAAGAACATTTATGATTTGATAGTCATAACCACTGGTTTGCACTGCAGTTATCTACTGAAATGTAACCAGCAAGAATCCTTCTATTTAAGACATCATGGCTATGAGGAGATTAAGCTGTAATGAACTACTACTACGTATGTCGCGGAACCGATGGCCGTTCGAGCAGACGAGTTCTGGAGTGGAGACCGCGTCTTGGCAAGTGTAGCGTAGAACGCCCTCCGGCCCGATGGNCTCTTTAGGCTTTTACGTTCTTTTATTAGTCACGGTCCCCCAACGCGTTTACACAATAAGTTTCTTTTATTATTTTTTACTTTTTAAAGGGAAATTACTTATGTTCTTGTGTCGGGCGTTTTTTAAATTTTTATTTCATACTTTTTATAGGTAGATTAGGTTAAGTTAGATTTCATTTGAGTCCAAGTATATTTGCAGTCATTCGGTTACTCTCCCTACTTTTACTCCTCACAACTTTTAAACGGCTCAACCGATTTTCATCAAACAAGTCTAAGAACACTCGCACATAAGTCACCTTTAATACAAAAAAACTAAATTGAAATCACTGCATGCGTTCGGGAGTTATGATGCCACAGACAGACAGACACACAGACAGACACGTCAAACTTATAACACCCCTCTTTTTGCGTCGGGGGTTAAAAAAGGAGTTCACCTATGTTAAAAAGTGCTAGATCTAGCTTCGAAAGGGCTAAGTGGCAACACTGGGGAGGCTTATGTCCAGCAGTGGACTGCGATAGGTTGAATAGGAACTACACGGGCACGATGCTGATTGGTGGGTGTAAACGACTAACATTGTTTGGACTAGGACTAAAAACTCGGCACTTGTGTTTTGAATTATATATTTATAAATTGCATTAATAATAAAAAGAACTTAAAATGAACTAAAATAAAATATTTCACAATAATAAAGACATTCCTTTGGCCTGAATATTGATCTTCTATTCTTTCCTTTACTTCTTAAATAGTGTTCTATAAATTCTTTACTGACAGTAAGAATTTATAGACAAAGGAGTTTGGACAAACATCTTTAGATAGTAACCGATACCGACAGCTTAGCGTGTCTTCCAAAGCCCGAAAAGCACTACGTAGCTTTAATAATTATCTCAATTATAGATTTTACAGAATAACAATGGATAATAGAAAGTTACCGGTACCGGTCGAAAATCTTGAAACTATTAGCTTTCTAGATAATTCTTAGCTTGAAAGTTCAGTGGCTAGTGTAGTCATTATTTGTTTGCGTAATGACGATTTTGGTCATGCAACGGGGTTGGACGCTGCAATTATTTCACGATAGTTGCAACTGGGCAGAAAATCAACATACGGTCATAATAAATTTCATAAGTTACTCAAAATGGATGAATTATTGAAAAACGTACCTTTCTGCTCGAGTTCATGATGATGTAATTTTGTACCTGGAAATGAATATATAATTAGTTTTATTGTAATCTATACATATAAATAAATTGAACTGTCTGTTTGTAATATAGAAATAACATTTTTTTTAACATACATATATATATAATTATACGGTGCATACGCCAAATTAAAAATTTCTGTAATTTTTGTCTGTTTGTTCCGGGTAATCTCAGAAATAGCTTAACAGATTTTGACGGGAATTTTAATGGCAGGCTGTTGTGATTGGGAAAAACTTAGGCTTCCTTTACTTTCGAAAATAACCGTTTTATTTAGAAAATTCAGTAGATTTTTTTAAGAAGTAGACCTAACGAAGCAATTTAGATTAATATTCTTTATTTAGATAACATAGATTCAACACTAATACTAATACGCGAGTAATACCGCGGGGCACAGCTAGTAAATATATAAATGTGGAAGTATTGCATAATAATTCAAAAGAACTTTGATTACTAACTGGTATAAATAAATAAATAAATATCCACTGACATTCACACAGCGCCATCTAGCCCCAAGTTAAGCGTTAAGCCTGTATTATGGGTACTAAACAACGGATAAACATACATATATACATATTTTTTTTGTAAATACATACATATTATACATAGAAAACACCCAGACCATTACAAACAGACATGTTCATGCACACAAATGTTTGTACTGCACGGGGATCGAACCCGGAACCCTTGGTGTTGCGGCCGACCTCTCAACCGCAACACCAATTGGGTCGTCAAATTGTTATATTGATATAATATAACAATCCTTATTAAATTAATCTATTTACACAAATTGAATGTAGAATCAAATTATTATAACAGATACGAGCATATATATATATACATGGTAAAACATTAAAACGTACTTAAAATAAGTATACTCGTGCAGCATATTAGGCACATAAAATATAGACCGTAAAATAAAAACAACTTTAATTACAAAGTTAACCAAAATACGGTTAAATATAAAATTTTCATAATTTGAACTTTACGTGTATGTTTGCTGTTTACAAAATAATCGCCATCTTATATTTCGTTAACATTTATATTTTAGTGTCACTAAAAGATTTGGAAATTCAGAAATGTCGAACGAATTTGTTAATATGTAGTTTAATGTAATAAATGGCAACATATTACAGTATTTGTCATTTAGGATTGTCGAGTTATAGAGTGGTAGTCGTTAATACCTAGTTAACGTTAGTTCTAGGTGGCAGACTCGGTACTGAGTTGTCTAGGTGAGTACCACCACAGTGCCAGATATCGTCCCGTGAAACACGAGTATAATGCACTTTTGTATTTCAAGATGAAGGCACTGTAGCTAGTAAAATTACCAGATATAAGAGACCTAACATCTGTTGTCTCGGGTGTCGGGCGCAGTGCGGCATTGACGGACGATAATAACTGTCTATCAGTTGTTGGTATCCTTCAATGCCGCTCCGTCAGGGTCAGGCGTATCACGTAAGCGTCTTGACCGTCCTATACACTTTAACATTAAGAAACATCCACCAATCCCACCACGCGGGTGGTTTCGACTTTATCTCCTTATCTTTTACTTCCAAATCTTCTTACAAATCTGCAGCAAAAACACAACCATGTGTAGTCGCTGTAAATCTAAGATTTTGTAATGTTGGGAACGCGTTTATTTATGTTACAGGGAGCAAACGAGCAAGAGAGACACCTGAGTGAAAGTGTTCACCTCCGCCCAGGGACAACAGTGACACCAGAAGTGCCACCTTGCTTGTCTTTAAGGAAGGGAAACGCACTTTCTTAAAGGTTGCTATACGAAGCACTAAAAGATTAATCTAACACAAAAGGACATTAAGTTACCTGTAAGTGTCAAGTAGGAGATTTTTGAATAGTTCTTTTATTTATATTTACAAGCCAGCGGCGTCGCTCGCGTTAAATACGGGGTTACACGGTTTTATTACGTTTATAACATTAGTATGGAAACAATAAAAGATACGTCAACCAAAACATGACCGAACCGCACTTCACATACGTAAGGTTATTGTTGTATTTATAACATATATTTCCTACCGGGAGGGCTGAGGTTCAAATCCCGACACGTACCAATGTATTTTCGAATTTTCGAAAAATATATGTACGTTATCCGACGCTCTTACGGTGAAGGAAAACATCGTGAGGAAACCTTCATGCACGCCTGCGAAGAGATTCGAAGGTTGTGTGTGAAGTCGTCCAATCCGCACTGGGCCCGCGTGGACGACTAAGGCCTAACCACCCTATACGGGTAGGCTCGTGCCCCTCGGTGGGGACGTTTAATGAGCTGATGATGATGATAACATATATTATTCATTTAAATTTTGACCCAAACGCGTCATTAAAAGGGTACAAAATCAAAAGCACGAGCACACTCATTATGACATGTCAAATTTCAATGAAAATTCTGCCCAACCGCAAACACTTTTCAGTGAGATTGTACATTTAGTTAGTGTATTCATCATCAGCTCATCAACGTCCCCACCTTAGGGCACGAGCCTACCTGTATAGGGTGATTAGGCCTTAGTCGTCCACGCGGGCCCAGTGCGGAGTGGACGACTTCACACACAACCTTCGAATCTCTTCGCAGGCGTGCATGAAGGTTTCCTCGCGATGTTATCCTTCACCGTAAGAGCGTCGGATAACGTACATATATTTTCGAAAATTCGATAACACATTGGTACGTGTCGGGATTTGAACCTCAGCCCTTCCGGTAGGAAGGCGACAGTCTACACCATTGAGTCACCGACGTACTCGAGTTTATTTGTTGACTATTATTGTTTTCAAATTCATATAAATGAACACTTGCGTGATTTTTCCTTCGTTATTTTATACCATTGAAGTTACTTAATTAGTTATTAAATTTGCTTTGTATTTTATTTTCATGGATTAAATAGATATTGCGTATTATGCTTAAGTAAGTTATATGATAAGATACTAAGGTGTTATTCTAGCTTTTAATATTTCCTTAAAGCAAGTTTATCATAAGTAACGAGATAAAACGTATACGTTTTATATGTGTAATAAACAATTGAATTTTACATAGCGATTTGCGAGTAAATAAGTTCAATTTGCGTCTGTGTGTGTTTAGAGTGGCAAAAGTTTTTTTATTGCATTTTTTTATGATTTGGCAATTATCAATGTGTTTGTTGACGACCGACGACCCATGTGGTGTAATTGGTTAACACGTCGGCTCTTACACCAAGTGTTCCGGGTTTGATCCCCGGGCAGTACAAAAGTTTGTGTGCATGAACATGTCTGTTTGTATTGGTCTGGGTGTTGTCTATGTATAATATATATGTGTTTACAAGATTTGTGTATCCGTGGTTTAGAGCCCCTATTAGGCTACATGCTAAATGCTTAGTTTAGGGCTAGATGGCGCTGTGTGAATGTCAGTGGATATTTATTAATTGCAAGCCTTAATTGAATAAATGATTTTAAACTTTTACAAGGAACTCATTATTTACTCTTTTCAATGATTTTTCATACACATAAATTAAATCGTGTACAAAAACCACACAGTATTGTCCTTAAAATAATCAGTGTCTAACCTACCTGAACCTGTCTGCCTTACTGAACTAACAAACAGATATAAACACAATTTGACATTTCCAATCACGAATTCCTAGCAAAAGTCAAACGAAGTTAGACGTTAGCCGCTAAACCTAACCTAGACAGCCTAGGTTACCTTCAAGTGTTGCGAAACCCTCCCACGTTTTCGATTGTTCCTACGTATTCTAGTATGTATTATTGCTATAAGTGTGAATATACTACGGACAGAATATTGTTAAACGTTGTTAAGTAAAAACTGAAAATCAAGTAAGACACTAAAAAATACTATTTTATCATCATTAGCTCAGTAAATGTCCCTACTGAAGGGCACGAGCTACCCGTAAAGAGTAAAATCTTAGTCGTCCACGCGGGCCCAGTGCGGATCGGCCGACTACACGCACAACCTTTGAATCTCTTCACAGGCGTGCGCAGGTTGTTTTCCTTCACCGTAAGAGCGTCGGATAAACGTACTTATGATTTGTAAAATTGGAAAATACATTGGTAAGTGGCGGGAATTGAACCTGCACCCTCCAGATAGGAAGGCAACAGTCCACATCATTGAGCCATCGAAAACATCGTAAGGAAACCTGCCCACGCCTACGAAGAGATTCACAGGTCGTGCGTGAAGTTGTCCAATCCGCACTGGCCCCGCGTGGACGACTACAGCCTATACACCCGCGTACGGGTAGGCTTGTGCCCCTCGATGGGGATATTGAATGAGCTAATATTGTATTTTTGGTGCCCCTGTGGGGATATTAACGTAGCTGATGATAATGTTTTTGAAGTATGTTTACATTTACAATATTAGTACGGATTATGTTACTAGCTGCTCCTTGTATACTATACTCTATCCAACCATTTTTATTTTTTGACATTTTGAGATTGTTCGAAAAAGTGACGCCCTCGTAGTTTACCTTTGATTAATTTGAAATACATTATTGTCGATATTATTTAAGAACAACTTTTGATTAAATGCATCGACGTATTTTTAATATAAGTGTTTGTAACGTGAAATATCCATTATTCTGTTTAATTCATATTTCTTATAGTCTAGTAAGTTTGGTATTTAAATAAGTGTGTATAAAGAAAGAAAAGAAAAGAAAGAAAGAAAAATATTTACGTGTATGCACTTGATTTTATAGATGTAATTAATAATAATAATACTAACTTGACGGAAACGTTCGTTAATAACAAAACGATTTAAAATGAAATTAAAATATCGCGTGCCTGTTAACTACCTAAGTTGTCGAAAAGACAACAAACTACATTTAAAAATAATCGATTCGAAGATAATAAGGACAATGTTACATTATTATACACAAGACACATCGCTAACAGGGAGTTACCCGTCAATAAAGTATGCTATTACAATAGTACGAAATGTCGAATATAAAAACAATTATTCATAGGCGTAAGCTGTCGAAAAGAAAATAAATGGTTGGATACTTAATAGTAACCATAGTACAAGCCCCTTGCTAAAAAAGGGCTAGATGGCGCTCTGTTAATATTGTTACGAATTGACGTAATTAAAATGACATTAAATATGGCGGCTAATATGTGACGTCAGGCCACCATAGAGTATGACATGCTAATTGTCAAATAGCAAAGAGTCTAGTATGTTCTAGATACTTCGTGAACTATGTAGAATGACGTCGACGCTTCGAGCTTAGCGGCGGACAGGTATATAAGGGGACCGACGGGTGCGCCGGGAGTCTTGTGTTCTATCAAGAGCGAAGAGCGAAACCTGCGACTACAAGGAGAAGCGAGTGATACAGCGATATCTAAGGGATCGTCGAGTGTGAGATAACAGTGTGAAGAGTTACCGAGTGATTATAACGTGTGTGTGCGGACATTATACGGACTCATTAAGTGTTGTGTTATAGTGTGCAGTGTTAATTACAGATTAAAGTGCGTGCGTTAATTGACTAATTAGTGAGAGTGTAAGTGTAATTAGTGTTGTGTGTAATTTGTAGTGGTTTATTAATAAGGTGTGTTACCGTGTTATTCTTCGTGTTTGGCAATAATTTATCCTGAACCCCCAGCTCGTAACAATATTAGTATATCTTCATTTCATCATTAACTCATTATACGTATCCACCGACGGGCATGAGCTTACTCAATATTTATTTATCATTATCATTTATGCTTATAATAAATAATAATTATATGCATATTTAACCTCCGCATATTCTTTAGCACAAAGCCCTTTGAAGATATATAAATCATTGCAACAATATATATTCAATAGGACAGCTTTAATGGGTCATTAAAGGTGAATGCATTTAGATGCAGTTTCAATATATGGTTTCACTATAGTCATGTAATAAATATAATATATGCTCGTCGTCTCTCTTAGGGATAACATCAGAAATGATTTAATCCGTAAGAGAACTAAAGTTACTGACAAAGCCCGCCGGATCAGCAAGTTGAAGTGGCAGTGGGCTGGTCACGTTTGTCGCACAACCGATGTCCGTTAGAGCAGACGAGTTCTGGAGTGGAGACCACGTCTCGGCAAGCGTAGCGTAGACGCCCTCTGGCCCGATGGACCGACGACTTGCGAAAGGTCGCTGGTGAAGGCTGGATGAGAAAAGCGGAGGACTGGGATATCTGTCGCAAATTGGGGGAGCCCTATGTGCAGCAGTGGACTATGATAGGTTGAAGAAGAGAAATATAAATCTTTTTATTAATAAATGTCTAATATCTTTTACTGTTAGAGTACGTTTCTTTGGAACAGTTTGCCACCTGAGATTCGACACGCTAAGTCACTAGTCACTTTAAGAACAAGCTTCGTCAGTATTTATTAAATTCTGTTATTTAATTTCATTGACTGTCTACATATTATTATTCACAATTTATTTATTTTATAATATATTGTAAATTAATGTTAACTTTGTTATTTTCTATAATATGGTATTATTTTTTATATGTATTAT
Organism: Leucinodes orbonalis; assembly: GCA_019425675.1. NCBI lineage: Eukaryota > Metazoa > Arthropoda > Insecta > Lepidoptera > Crambidae > Leucinodes > Leucinodes orbonalis. The sequence continues at coordinate 272,127 of PQWD01000857.1, read as the reverse complement.
ATATATATATATTGATAGTGTATATATTTATTTATTTGTGATATTGTATTGTTGTATTTATGTATATGTATGTATGCTTTTGATTATTTTTGTTCAGTTTTGCTTGTGCACTACCTCTATTTTCCGGCTTTGTTCCTTACCAAAGGTTGCTGAAAGATCGCTTGCAGCGATAAGGCCGCCTTTGCCCACAATATTGTCAATTTTACTGTTTTTTATTTATTTTTTGTACTTGTGAGCAATAAAGTGTTTACTACTACTACTAAAAATGAGAGTGTTTAACTTCATGCATAAGATTGTAAATCACTTATATAGTCGAAAGTTTGTGAGTGTGTAGGTTTGTAATCTATTTACGTAAAATAATTAATTCATTATGCGTGTTACCAATTTATCCTAAGGGCTTCTAGATTATATAATGCTGAGTATTGCCACATTGAAACATTTGGCCTTATGCCGTTGAAATTAAGATCCTTTGTTTTAATCACAGACATCCGAATATACAATTAGACTGGACAAGCCGCCAAGTTTATAGGCAGTCGCAGTGTCGCAATTTCTTTTCGTTCTTAACTGTGAAAAGTTATTATTTTCTGGTAAATTTACTGATTCATTGCGATGATGGCATGTACATTGCCAGGATGGCATTTGAAAATAAACGTAATTTCTTCTAATATTCGTGCGTCTTGACTCGTCTAAAGAGCGTAAACTGGCAGCCAGTGTATGCTCGTTGAGCTTACATTTGTCGCACTTTAAACGCGGCTGGCCCCATCTCCTGTATTGGGAAATCTGTGGTTTTAATAGTCAAATAGTATTTGTTGTTTTATTAAGTATTATTTTTTTATTTCAATCTCGTGGGAGTCTTCTAGTAGGTATAGATAGTTGAGTAACGTAGCTTTAACAATACGAAACAGTTTATTCAACTTTTACCCATGTAATATTTCGTGGAAACTCTTTCGGCATTATGTAATATTTAAAATGCTTGTTTGAATGTATTATTAAATCTGTTTTATTTCCCTATATATTAAATGAAAAAAAAATGGCTGAAGCGATTTTAGTACATTTTGGTATGAATGAGCTGATATATCAGATATTATAANGCAGTGGACTATGAAGGTGAGAGAGGAAATATAAATCTTTTTATATTAATAAAATGAGAGTGTTTAACTTCATGCATAAGATTGTAAATCACACTTATATAGTCGAAAGTTTGTAAGTGTGTAGGTTTGTATCATTACAGTAAAATAATTATTTCATATGCGTGTTACCAATTTATCCTAAGGGCTTCTAGATTATTAATGCGAGTATTGCCACATTGAAACATTTGGCCTTATGCCGTTGAAATTAAGATCCTTTGTTTTAATCACAGACATCCGAATATACAATTAGACTGGACAAGCCGCCAAGTTATAGGCAGTCGCAGTGTCCAATTTCTTTTCGGTCTTACTGTGAAAAGTTATTATATTTCTTGGTAAATTTACTGATTCATTGCGATATGATGTTACAATTGCACAGGATGGCATTTTGGAAAAATAAAGGTAATTTCTTCTTAATATTCATGCGTCTGACGTCGTCACAGAGCGTAAACTGGCAGCAGTGTATGTCTTGAGCTTACATTTGTCGCACTTTAAACGCGGCTTGCCCCATCTCCTGTATTGGGAAATCTGTGGTTTTAATAGTAAATAGTATTTGTGTTTATTAAGTATTATTTTTATTTCATCTCGTGGATCTTCTAGTATAGATAGTTGAGTAACGTAGCTTTAACATAGAAACAGTTTATTCAACTTTTACCAGTTATATTCATGGAAACTCTTTCGGCATTATGTAATATTTAAAATGCTTGTTTGAATGTATTATTAAATCTGTTTTATTTCCCTAATAAATAAAATGAAAATAAATAAATGGCTGTAGCGATTTTAGTACATTTTGGTATGAAGTGAGCTGATATATCAGATTAAAAATATTGAGCTGGGTTCACCGCGGTTTCAGCTGGTATGTTATATCACCAAAATATCTTATTCACTCCGCTAATCACTGGAACGGCTCGACCGATTTCTACGGGACTTTGCGATACAATAGAATAGAATATTTATTTATTACCATACGTACTATCATTACAGGTCTTAACCTAATGCGATATAAATCACTCAATCAGCCAACATTCGTCCACTGCTGAACATAGCTCCCCCAAAGAGCGCCAACCATCCCGATCCTTCGCCGGTCCCCCACAACGCCCTAAGCCGAGGTTCGAGTTCCGGTCCGTTACGCCCTTAGGCTCGTTGTGTAAATACTAAGGCTGAGAGCCATTTGCGTTCGCCACTTGCCCGGTGAAGCTGTAAAGGCCATTTGCGGCCAACATCAGTAGTCAGTTCGAAAAAAAAAAAAAAAACCTTCGCCGGCAACCGATAATAATACAATGCGATAAGGTTGCTGATAGCGGATGTAAAAATTTGGCTTATTATTCTACGAGGAGGTATTTGCGGACAAAAGGACTTAAATATTTGCACTTACACTTTGCACCTATCATCGGATGGGTCATCGAAAATAAGAAAAAAAAACTATCTCATGTCTGCCCGAGCTTTGGACGCACGTTGGGTTGTACTGCGATATTAAAATGGTAGTTCAAAAAGTTCCTTTCAATAAAACTTTTTCTTGTTTTTCAGCATGCATTTAGATCAAAAGTCATATTATGTAGGTAGTTTATATACAGCATATTATATTACACAGCTCTAATAAAAGCTGATTTTATCATTTTGTTTTAATTGTAACATTCTAATATGAGAGAATCATTATGAATGGCAAGTAACTATTTTTATGATTATGTAAACATCGAATTATTATCAGCATATGGATGTAAATGTGAATTAAATTATTTTTATTTTATTATTTTATTTATAACATCCCATAACATGACCATGGGGAGATTGAGTTGTAACCGACCATGCGGGCCCAATACAGGTAAGTGGGTGTTAACCACTATAATTTAAAGGTCGAAGAGACCAACGGCTTAACCCTTCGTAAGAACGTTACGAATTGCCCTGGCTCATACTAAATACCTCAAAGTTTTATTAGTACTTGATATAGATAATATGCTAGACAGTTCAATAATCAATTTGTTTTGAGTACTTGATATATATTAATGGACAGTAAAGCATTGATTGAAATTACAACAGACTACAGACAAATATTTAGGATATAAGTTTTGTCGTCCTATTTAAAAAATATAGTTTAATGAAGATTCCTATATTTGTTAGATTTTAATTTAGGTAAATAACAGGTACTAATTAAAATGAACGTGAATTTTCTTTTTAATATTGCAATTGATGAATGAGTGATTCGATATTGGCTAACTTTAATTATAAATTATTGATTATTATCATTTAATATTTCGGTATAATTAAATTGATTTCTTTTATTAAAAATAATCCTAAAAACTAACTTAAAAACTAGAGCAACCAAACCACTGAGCCGTACAATTCCTTTGCATAAAAAAAACACTTTTTAGCCAACAGAAAAATAATAACTGTCACTTTTCTTACTTTTTTTTAAACGGAACAAAGCACTGGATTTTGAGTCACAAGCACACTCGCGCAACTTACTCGGCAAATGATAACTCGCGGTACACAGCCAGATTCCTTAGCCACTGCGGGCGGTGTGAAGACGTCTTCTTAAATACTTGTACTTAATACTAAGTTAGGCAAGGATGCGTAGAGGGGATTTCCGGGTGGATAGAGCGGATTTAGCTGATGATTTGGAGTAACATTTTTCGTATATAGTTCATGAGATCAACATGCTATTGTGTTATATTTTTTTTATGGTGGTACGGGTTTTGTTTTTTAATATGTATTTTTTCGGTATGGTTAATTTATATATATTACTGCTATGTATACAATTTATTATTTATTGTTCAACAAGGATTTTATATATTATATAATTTTTTTCTCTTACCTCATCCCAGATCTAATAAAAAACTAGGTACTTATTGATTACTTCTCCTTAATCAAAAGATTAGTTCGCTTAAAAACCGTAACAAGTGTTATTTTTTAATTGTCTCATGTTAATTAAAGCTTTGACAAAATTCAAAGACAGACAGGATTACACAGATGAAATATATTACATTATTTTGTATATAGGTAGAGTCATGTAAAAATTAACTACCTACAATTTTATTCGGTAACTTTCATTAACTACCTATAATTTTATTCGGTAACTTTCATTCTAGAAACGTTAATGTTTAATTTATTTTCGAATAGCATTGCTTAAACTTTAAGAAAAGCATTATAAGTATATATATATATACCCTTTATAATAATACATTTGGAATAAATTAAATTTAGTATAGAGTATTATAGATTTGCGTATAATTTATACAAAACATCTTGTTCAAGTTGTTTATTTTTTTATAAAATGGGTATAAGTTTACCTTTACCAGTCACTTTACGCAAGTCGTCAGTCCATCTGCTGCAAAGCGTCCTACGCTATGCTCGCCTATTTTCATAATAAAATTATCATCACTACAGCTTAAAAAGTCTACTGCTGAACGAAGCCCCCCCTAATGATTCCTCCTCTCATATTATGCGGACCGATCCCTAGCAGTTGCCATCCATCTGCTACCCGCCACCTTAACCAGGACATCCGTTGGGTTGAGGTCGGCCTAGGTTTGTTTACCCGTTACTTGGACGCCACTCGAGAACCATCCCGCCCCATAGGCCATCGGTTCAATTATATTTGAATGTTATTATAATTATGACTTTTACACCCGTACAACTATTCGTATTATCATCATCATCAGCTCATTAAACGTCCCCACCGAGGGGCACGAGCCTACCCGTATAGGGTGATTAGGCCTTAGTCGTCCACGCGGGCCCATTGCGGGTTGGACGTCTTCATACACAACCTTCGAATCTCTTCGCAGGCGTGCATGACGGTTTCCTCACGATGTTTTCCTTCGCCGTAAGCGCGTCGGATAACGTACATATATTTTCGAAAATTCGAAAACACATTGGTACGTGTCGGGGTTTGAACCTCAGTCCTCCTGGTAGGAAGGCGACAGTCCACACCATTGAGCCACCGACGCTCATTAAGGCCTAGTTACCACCTAGTATAACTCGTATTATATTAGGTGGTAACTAGGCCCGATACTGAGTCGTCTAGGTGGGTACCACTGCAGTGCCAGATATCGTCCCGTGAAATAACGATGTTTTGCACTTCTGTGTTTCGGATGAGGGCACCTCTAGCTAGTGAAATTACCGGGTATAAGAGACCTGACATCTGTTGTTTCGGGTACGGGCTCGATGCGGTATTGATGGAGTATAATAACTGTCTATCAGATGTTGGTCTACATCAATGCTGCTCTATCATAGTCAGGTGTATCACTCATCATCAGGTGAGCGTCCTGACCGTCTTGTACATTTAAAACATAATAAAACCAATGTAAAGCTCAAGGTCAAAGTCGAATTAAGGGTCAAGGTTTTTATTTATTTATACTGCAACAATGATTTGATGACTCAATCATCACATTTAATATGTTTGATGGTAAATTTATTCGAGAGAGACCGTGTATGGTCTTTGTAACGTCTATGTTACAAGACCATACACGGTACCTTAATCTCACTTTTTTACCTGCCATAATACGTTTTATGCCATCACCATCATTACAGCCTAAAAGTCCGCTACTGAACGAAGGTCTCTCCTAATGACGACCCATTTGGTGTAACGCTTGAGACGTCTGCTCTTTCACCAAGGGTTCCGGGTTCGATCCCCGGGCAGTACAAACATTTGTGTGCATGAACATGTTTGTATTGGTCTGGGTGTTTTCTATGTACAATGTGTATGTATTTCCAAAAAAGTATGTGTATTCGTTGTTTAGTACCCATATTACAGGCTAAATGCTTAGTTTTAGACTAAATAGCGCTTTGTGTATGTCAGTAGATATTTGACTATTATTTATCAGTGATTTCGCGCGGTTCGATCCCCAGTTGACTTCCATCTGCTATCCGACTTAACCAGGTGATCATCGGTTCGGAGGCCTGTATATGCTTTTTTCTACCATGACTTGTCGACCATCTCGTTGGTGGCTCATTGGTGTGTTGCCTTCCAATCTGGAGGATACAGGTACAAACACCGCCACGAATTTTTAAATTATATGTACGTTATCCGACGCTCTTACGGTGAAGGAAAACATAGTGAGGAAACCTGCGCACGCCTGCGAAGAGATTCAAAGGTTGTGCGTGAAGTCGTCAAATTACCACTGAACACACGTGGACGACTTAGGCCTATACACCCGCGTACGGATAGGCTCGTGCCCCTCGGTGAGGACGTTTAATGAGCTGCTGATAAGTACCATCTTAAAATGTAGCCGTTACTATATCTTCGGTCATCTGATATACGTCTATTGCGATAATTACCATCATCGAGCATTTAAGTGTGCTAAGCCCTTCATTATTATGGATTCTTCTCATAAAAAAACCACAGTCCCAACGCAGTAGAAGATTTAAATTTGACATTTGTAAGTGGACCTAAATTTAAATATTTTATTAATTTATTTGAAACAATTTTATTTTACACACAAAATTAAAAAGCGTTAACAGATACATTTGTCTAGGACCGTGTTGTAGATATTAGCACCCACCTCTAGCAGATGAGCGTTTCAAATATAACGTTTACAAGCCTCCTTCAATTATATTACAATCAGCTTAAATCATATCTTATATAAAGGAAACGGAATGAGAAAAAATATAACAATATTATACAATCACATATGCAAAGCTAAATCGCTGTTTTATTTTGGTAGTGTGTGTAAGATTATATTAATGTGTGTGTATAATGTTATTTTTAATGTGTGTACAAAAATAGAAGTGTGTGTGTTTATGAGTATATAAATTATAGTGCATTTTGTAAAAAGTGTCATTTTAATAATGATTCAACCACATCATACTCTATCTGTTAGACTTAGAGCCGATATCACCATATCCAAAACTATTTGGATATGGTGATATAAGCTCTAAGTCCATGGAATAGAATCTCAAATACAACAACTTACTTAGTGAAATTACCGGGTATATGAGACCTAACAATCGTCGTCTCGGGTGATGGGCGCAGTGCGGTATTGACAAAGAATAGTCACTTTATACAGTGACTGATTTCCTTAAATATTGCTCTGTCATGGTCAGGCGTGTCACTTACAATCACTTGATCAAACTGACGGTACTGATTTCTTTATAACGTCAAATATATGGATTTGGTTTTAAGCGTCATCAAAATGATTAGTCCTGTCCCTTTCTAAAAAAAAGATGTTCCGGGCTGTCTGGACGCACAGGGTATGCACTGCTTATTTGCATATAAGGAGTGGACGCCACTGTCACTTGGGTTTTATGAGCGCAATCGTTTTATTAGTTTATTGCAAAGCACAGTAGCATAAAAGCTCACCAACGCTTTGATTGTTATCTATCAGTTCCAGCTGACAGATTAGAGATAAGCCCGCGCGTCTGTCGGCGTACCAAACGAGACTAACAGCTGATCGACTTGTATACTAACCTTGTCATCCACACATAGCTATACTCTCTTCAACTTATCGCAGTCCACAGCTGGACATAGGTCTCCCCCATTTTGCGCCAGATATCCCGGTCCTCCACTTTCCTCATCCAGCCTACACCAGCGACCGCCCGCAAGTCGTCGGTCCATCTACGCTTGCCAAGACGCGGTCTCCACTCCAGAACTCGTCTGCTCCAACCATCGGTTCTGCGACATACGTGACCAGCCCACTGCCACTTCAACTTGCTGATCCGGCGGGCTATGTCGGTAACTTCTGTTACGGATTAAATCATAACACGCCATAGTGTGTATAAATATAAAATTAAATGGAAGAAGCGACACGAAAGCTATACCGCTCGTCCGACACTGGCAAACCGGCTCGAAAACAAAAGTGGTCACACTGCATTCTCATAAAAACCGGTAAGTTATTTTAAATGACTCGGATTGAGCGTAATCTTTCACGTCATCGTGCGTGATTGACATCTTGTCGTTTGTCATTGTCGTGTATTGAATAGACTCCGTTAGGCAAATACACTAGACTACAATAGAGATAACAGCCAATATTGGTTTGATAAGCTACTAGCTCGCTGGATCTCTACTGACATTCACACAGCGCAATCTAGCCCCAAGTTATAGCCTGTATTATGGGTACTAAACAACGGATTAACATACTTATATATTTTTTTGTAAATACATATTATATATAGAAAACAATCAGAACATTACAAACAGACATGTTCATGAACAAAAATGTTTGTACTGCCCGGGGATCGAACCCGGAATCCTTGGTGTAGCTAATGTCTCAACCGCTACACCAAATGGGTGGTCAAAAATAAAAATCCACTGACATTTACACAGCGCCATCTAGCCCCAAACTTATGTAAAAATAATTTATTAGATGATAAACTCGATACTGAGTCGTCTAGATAGGTACCACTGCAGTGCCAGATATCACCTCGTGAAATAGGAGTGCTATGCACTTCTGTGTTTCGGCATGAGGGCACTGGAGCTAGTGAAATTACCGGGTATTAGAGAGCTAACATCTGTTGTCTCGGGTGTCGGACGCAATGTGGCATTGGTGGAGAATAATAACTGTCTATCAGTTAGTCTCAATCAATGCCGACCATGCTCAGGCGTATCACTTACCATCAGGTGAGAGTCCTGTACACTTTGTATCATAAAAAAATATGAACCTAGGTAAATATCTCCATAGGCTACGTTATACTGCGGGAGAATAACTTATACCGCAGGGCACAGCTAATTTATAATATTTTTCATACTCTTTAATTGTGAACTAATAGTTTATCAGTTCTGGAGTGGAGACCGCGTCTCGGCAAGCGTTGCGTAGGACGCCCGATGGACCGACGACTTGCGGAAGGATGCTGGTGGAGGCTGGATGAGACAAGCGGAGGACCGGGAGATCTGGCGCGAAATGGGGGACACCTATGTTCAGCAGTGACTGCAATAGGTTGAATAGTTAGATAGTTAATCAGTGTTCATTCCTCTAGTACGATTTCTCATACATATTACTTCCTACATATACATGTAACGATTAAGAAAACGCAATGGAGTCTTAAACGCCTTAAACTTTTTGCTGAGGTTTTGTAAGAAAAGTGTAAAGACAATTACGTTGTACTTTCTCACACACTGTCAAGCGTATGATTGTTTGTTACGAAAAAACAATTGTGTGTGTATATTGCGATGAACTTGTACTTCGTGCCTTCGTAGCTGAGCGTTGGTTTTAGATCCGGAGGTCGTGGGTTCTTTATAGTGAAGACTTCATAGTGAATGTTACGATTATTCCCAGTTTGGTTAGGAAATTGAAGATAATTCCGCGCTTCGGAGGGCAGGTTACGCTATTGGTCCTAGCCAATGATATTCTGTATATATAAAGGTAGATACTCCATCCGTGCCTCAAAAACGAACCGCCGCAGAGAGTACAGTTTGTACTCTTTTGTTTAGGTAAATGTGTTCGAAACTCGAAATATGCGTATGTGTGCTGTCACTGCATTCGGAAAACATTTTTCGATTGTTTTGTGAGCATATCACGAATCCATACTTTATAACATCATTGGTCTTAGGATCATCATCATCAGCTCATTAAACGTCCCCACCGAGGGGCACGAGCCTACCCGTATAGGGTGATTAGGCCTTAGTCGTCCACGCGGGCCCAGTGCGGATTGGACGACTTCACACACAACCTTCGAATCTCTTCGCAGGCGTGCATGAAGGTTTCCTTCACCGTAAGAGCGTCGGATAACGTACATATATTTTTCGAAAATCGAAAATACATTGGTACGTGTCGGGATTTGAACCTCAGCCCTCCCGGTAGAAAGGCGACAGTCCACACCTGAGCCACCGACGCTCATAACGAACGGAGTGGAACGTTATAGGTTGTTAATGATGATTCAGATTTACAATACAAATAAAAACAAAGGGCCGGCATCGCATCTTGTAGCTCCTTTGGCGTTGCAAATGTCCATGGGCGGCAGTTTTCACTTTCCATCAGGTGATCTGTCTTGTTTGCCTCCTAACCCATAAAAGAAAACCGGGTCGTGGTGCTGTGTTAACGACTTCCATCCTTAGATTCTCTTAAGAATCTAAAAGAATAAAAATCTTAAGCTTATGGTTTCACGCTGAGACGAAAGACATTTTCTTGGTTACACATTCAATGGGCAACCTTTGCCATCATTACTTAACATTATATGAACAGTGCTGTCAGTTTTACCTGGTGGTAAGTGATACGCCTGCCCATGACAGAAGCAATGTTGAAGCAAATTAATAATTGATAGTCATTATTTTCCGTCAACACTGCCCTGCGACCGTCACCCGAGACGACAGAAGTTAGGTCTCTTATACCCGGTAATTTCACTAGCTACAGTGTCCTCATCCCGAAACACAAAAGTGCAAAACACTGGTATTTCACGGGACGATATCTGGCACAGAGCGTCGGTGGCTCAATGGTGTGGACTGTCGCCCTCCAACCGGGAGAGCTGAGGTTCAAATCCCGCCACGTACCAATGTGTTTTCGAATTTTCGAAATTATATGTACGTTATCCGACGCTTTTACGGTGAAGGAAAACATCAGAGGAAACCTTCATGCACGCCTGCGAAAGATTCAAAGGTTTTGTGTGAAGTTATCCAATCCGCAGTGGCCCGCGTGGCCGACTAAGGCCTAATCACCCTATACGGGTAGGCTCGTGCTCCTCGGTGGGGACGTTTAATGAGCTGATGATGATATCTGGCACTGCGGTACCTATTCGACTCAGTACCGAGTCTACCATCTATTGGTTGTGATCAAATATTTAAGTTAGCAGTGCCAAAATCAATAAGAATCAATTTGTTTATAAGAAGCATTTTCCCATAATTACGGTGTGTTGAGCAAGTTAATCACCGGTCTAACTATTGGTTGCTATAGCCCTTGACACGTGACGTAACACTTAATTGCTGTGAAGAATCACAAATTGTTAAGGTGATTCCATTTGCCCCGTTTAGGTTGGTAGCCTGTACCGATGACTAGGGATGTAAAGTTTCGGATCTACGGATAATATCCGTAATATTAGTTTCGGATAATCTGACCTTTGAGATACATCATCATCAGTTGAAAATATATTGCTAAATTATTTCGGATATGTTTTTTTCTATCTGATTATCCGTTAATGTTTATTTCGGATTTTCTAAAAGTTTACAATATAGATGACACCCCATGCACTTTTAGATAATGAAAAAGATTTAGATTGTAAACTGCACACTAATGTTCTCAAAATTAAGAAAGAAAAAAAAATTGATACACTATTTCACAGCCTGTGTCCGCCTCCAACTAGGCGTAGGGCAAACGCCAACCAAAGGGAGCGATGACCTGGTTAAGGTGGCTTGTAATGAAGGATGTCAATGCTATGAATCGATCTACGTGAAAATCACTAAGGGAGGTCTTCGCTCAGCGGTGGACCTTGAAGGCTGTTATAATTAAAATGAAATTTGAAAATACATACATAAGTCTGTTTACCCGTTCTCTTTGCACATCATTGCTTAGTTTATGGCTAGGTGCAATGATATTCTGTATATATCATTGGCTAGATGGCGTTGTGTGAATGTCAGTGTATATTTATTTTATTTAATAAGAAACCAATCATTTGACGAGGTTTTCGTTTAGCAGTTGATATTTTAGTTACAATGATGATGGGATACTTTCGGATACGGATACGGAACACCATAACATCCCTATTAAATGGTCGTTGAGAGTGCGTAATCGAAAGGCGCAATAGAAAAGCTAGAAGAATAGGTCGATAGTTATTGTTACAAACGGAGGCTGTATTTTATTACCATCATTAACTTTTGGCAACTATGTGGAGTTTTAAATGCTACCAGACCAAAAGAGTTCCAGGTTCGATCCCCGGGCAGTACTAAAATGTGTGTTGTTTTTTTATGTTACTATGTTATCGAGACGGTCAGTTCGGTCAGCTGTTGGTAAGTGACACGCCTGACATAACAGAACAGTATTGAGAAAAAGGTATTATACAAAGTGACTATTTTTAGTTAATACCACCCTGCACCCGTCGCCCGAGACGACGGATGCTAGGTCTATATACCCGGTAATTTCACTAGCTACAATGCCCTCATCTCGAAACACAAAAGTGCATTACATTTCTGTTTCACGGGACGATATCTGGTTGGTTTTTTTTGCGGTGGCACTTAATAGACGACTCAGTATCGAGTATACCACCTAGTAAATTGCCTGGCGTGAACTGTTTGGTTACATGACATTAAAAAGTCGTACTTTTATTTATTTTAAATACTATTTAAATCATCACTTACGATGATATGTTGATTTTGACGAATACTCCAGACTGAGAAGTCATTATAAAGCGGATGAGTAATATGAAATTGTACAACAAAGGTCGTAGATTCGGTTCCCACTCTATTTAGAAGGCCGGAACACATCTAGACGTAATGATGACTCTGATGATTTATAGCTAAGTCTTACCTATTGACAAGTATAAATAAAGTAATATCCACTGACATTCACACAGCGCCATCTAGCCCGAAGTTAAGCGTGAAGCCTGTATTATGGGTACTAAACAACCGATAAACATACTTATATATTTGTTTTGTAAATACATACATATTATACATAGAAAACACCTGACCATTACAAACAGATATGTTCATGCACACAAATGTTTGTATTGCCCGGGGATCGAATCCGGAACCCTTGGTGTTGCAGTTGACGTCTCAACCGCACCAATAAATAGAGCGAGCTATAATCAGATAATCTCTCGGTTATAAAATCAGAACTAGAGTTATCGACATAAATTGCCGGATCAGCAAGTTGAAGTGGCAGTGGGCTGGTCACGTATGTCGCACAACCGATGGCCGTTGGAGCAGACGAGTTGTGGAGTGGAGACCGCGTCTCGGCAAGCGTAGCGTAGGACGCCCGGAGCGATGGATTGACCACTTGCGAAAGTCGCAGACGGGGGAAAGAAATAGAATGAAAAATGGAAAACGGAGGTTTTTAGGTCTTTTAGGCCAAGACTCCACCAAAGCGGAGCCGAGATGAGCGGAGAAGAGATGACACATCCTCTTTGCTAACAGAATTCTATTGGTTGTTTATGCAATTAAGCAATGCCCTCGTTCCAAAACAAAAAAGTGCAAAGCACCTACCAAGACGACTTAGTATCAAGTCTACTAGTTAACTACCTTAATGTCTGTGTACGCTTTTGGAAAAAATAGTTACTTAGCTTTCCCCTCAGTCCCTAGGATATTTGGCGTAAAATAGAAAAGTCCTATGTCCGTCATTTGCCTGCTGTAGGTCAAAAAGTTAAATAAATGTCCAGAATTGAATCCAAGACCTCGACCGAGTAGACCCTTCATCATCAGCTCCCACGGTCATAAAGTCTGTTAACCTCAATAGATTCTGTTCGTAGTAAAAACAAGCGAAAGATTGCTTACGTAGTTTTTGCCGCGACTTGCGGCCAGTGCGTAGGATGGCTTTATGCTGTAATGCACGTCTCATCCGTGTCTCGTCTCATTTGTACAAATAAATAATTTGATTTATTCATAAATTATTGGTGTGGACTGTCGCCATTGTGAGCGTCGGTGGCTCAATGGTGTGGACTGTCGCCTTCCTACCGGGAGGGCCGAGGTTCAAATCCCGCCACGTACCAATGTGTTTTCGAATTTTCGAAAATATATGTACGTTATCCGACGCTCTTACGGTGAAGGAAAACATCGTGAGGAAACCTTCATGCACGCCTGCGAAGAAATTCAAAGGTTGTGCGTGAAGTCGTCCAATCCGCACTGGGCCCGCGTGGACGACTAAGGCCTAATCACCCTATACGGGTAGGCTCGTGCCCCTCGGTGGGGACGTTTAATGAGCTGATGATGATGATGATGGTAAATTATTAAATTATAATATAAACAATATTTATGCTGTAAAAGGCAAATGGCTCATCAGATGTTTAATTAATCGACGCGCGCCCATGTTCACTTGTAATTGTCCTCTAGGTAGACTCGATACTGAGTCATTAAGGTACCACCGCAGTGCCAAATATCGTCCCGTAAAACTAAAGTGTCGTGTACTTTTGTGTTTTGGGATGAGGGCACTGTAGCTAGTGAAATTGCCGGGTATACGAGACACCAGCAACGCACCGGAAGTGCCATTGGATCGTTGCTTGAGTTTTAATAATTAACTAGCTTTTGCCCGCGACTTCGTTCGCGTGGACTTCAGGTTCATTTACCATCACGGACTTTTTTGTAGACCTTTTTAAGTTGTACAATACTGTAGTACATTGTTTTGATCTATCTTGTAGGATTCAGTCAGCGTTTGCAATGTAAGCGCAAAAAATGTGTTTTTTTACGACCTCACATTAGAAACCTCAAAAATTGTAGCCTATGTGTTATTCTGATGTATAAGCTATATTGTGGTAAAGTTTCATTCAAATCCATTCAGTAGTTTTTACGTGAAAGAGTAACAAACATCCATACATACATCCATACTTACAAACTTTCGCCTTTATAATAGTAGTAAAATAAAAATTTAATAAATAAATAAAAATTATCACTTTTTAACTTAGATAACAAAACTAACTAGGTGCACAATTCGACTCAAAAAGTGTCCGCGGCAAAATGCTGTACATCGCGTCAGTAGAATTTTCATTCATAATCACTTTTTCGACGACCCATTTGGTGTTGCGGTTGAGAGGTCGACTGCAACACCAAGGGTTCCGGGTTCAATCCCCGGGCAGTACAAACATTTGTGTGCATGAACATGTCTGTTTGTAATGGTCTGGGTGTTTTTGTATTTACAAAAAAATTGTGTATATAATTAAGTTTATCCGTTGTTTAGTACAGGCTTCACGCTTAACTTGGGGCTAGATGGCGCTGTGTGAATGTCAGTGGATATTTATTTATACTTTACCTGTTACATGTCATAATAACATAGTGTGCTCGTGGTTTTGTACCCCATGACGTGTTAAGGTCAAAATTTAAATGAATAATTTTATGTGAGACATAAAAGAGAACTAAAGTTACCGACATAGCCCGCCGGATCAGCAAGTTGAAGTGGCAGTGGGCTGGTCACGTATGTCGTAGAACCGATGGCCGTTGGAGCAGACGAGTTCTGGAGTGGAGACCGCGTCTTGGCAAGCGTAGCGTAGGACGCCCTCCGGCCCGATGGACCGACGACTTGCGGAAGGTCGCTGGTGGGAGCTGGATGAGAAAAGCGGAGGACCGGGATATCTGGCGCAAAATGGGGGAGACCTATGTCCAGCAGTGGACTGCGATAGGTTGAAGAGAGAGATGTGAGACATACAATAATAAGTATGCCTATTGGTTTGCTCGTCTCAAACATTATTTGGTTGATATTTCTACATAGTTTATTGTTTATAAAAGCCTTTTAATAAATCATTTAAGGTTGAAAATTACAACTCGCAAAAAGCTGTGAAACACTTCCACAAAACCACCGCTTTACATGTCATTAAATGTTTTTTATTTAACAGTAAAATTGCAAATAAACGTTGGTTCTAGTAAGTTATTAATAAGACATTTGGCTCCGTCTCGCAACGACCATCCCACATCGACCGCCATGCAAGTGTCATAATATTAAATTAAATATCAATTTGTCAAGTTTCCCATATTACATAACGTGATCGGTCATTAGATGAGCATACTTAGACAAGGTTCTATGTGTACAGTACCAGGGTAGTAGATGCAACTGTGGTTAACTAGGATCCGTTTTTCTTCTTACTATTGCGTTTTTAGATAGCAAGTGAATTATTGAGTCAATCTACTTGCTGAAGTAAAAAACTTTATACATAGTATTTATATTAACTGGGCTTTTTTTCTCTCAGGGATAAGATCAGAAATGATTTAATCCGTAAAATAACTAAAGTTACCGACATAGCCCGCCGGATCAGCAAGTTGAAGTGGCAGTGGGCTGGTCACGTATGTCTCAGAACCAATGGCCGTTGGAGCACACGAGCTCTGAAGTGGAGACCGAGTCTCGGCATGCGTAGTGTAGGACGCCCTCGGCCTGATGGACCGACGACTTGCGGGCGGTCGCTGGTGGAGGCTGGATGTAAAAAGCGGAGGACCGGGATATCTGGCGCAAAATGGGGAGACCTATGTCCAGCAGTGGACTGCGATAGGCTGAATAGGATACAAATACTTAAAAATCATCATCAGCCTATAAGGGCCCACTGTAGGGCACAGGCCTTCCCGCATAGCATAGCTATGGGGAGATCGGGCCGTAACCCAGCACGCGGGCCCAATGCGGATTGGTGTGTGTTAACGACTACCATCCTTAGGTTGTAGCCGGCACCGACGGCTTCACGTGACAAACGAACGCACGGATATATTTTCAAAAGAATCAGGTGACCGGTGCAAGACCGTCTGTGGCTCATTGGTGTAACTGTTGCCTTCCGATGTAGCGGGTGTAGGTTCAAACCCTGCCACGTACCAATGTATTTTAGAATTTTCGGAATTATATGTATGGTTGAAGGAAAAATCATGAGGAAACCTGCGCACGCTTGCGAAGAAAACACAAAGGTTGTGCGTGAAGTCGATCAGCCGCACTGGGCCTGCGTGGACGACTAAGTCCTATACACCCTTTACGGATAGACCCGTGCCCCTCGGTGGGGACGTTTATGAGCTGGGGATGATGATGAGTTGATGATGATGAGTTTGCAAAACTTGAAAAAATCGATTGAAAAAGCTACGACTAAGTTTCTTGCCGAAATCTTTTCAGTAGGATCAATTACCCCAGTGCAGTGATAGATTTAAAAAAAGTCGCTTCAATTTTAATATGACATTTAAAAACTACATAGTAAAGACTTTGTTAAAAGTGTAAAGTACGGTCAGAATGCTCACCCAATGGTTAGTGACACGCCTGACCATGAATTTGACCAAATAAAGTATTTTTGGAGTTTCAGTTCATAGAATCAAGGTCTGTATGCATCCGTAACAAAAGAGAGAGTCAAATGTAACGGACCATAAAACATCTGAGCTAAATCTGTTTTTAGGAGCGTAACCGCAGAAATAATCTGCAGTTGTTTTTGCATATTAAGAACAATTACATGTTTACAGAACAATCAAATTCTAAGTAGTATTTATGATTTCATCACGTCAATTGTAATAAATAATTCTAGGTTTTAGACTCGATACTGAGTCGTCTAGGTAGGTACCACCACAGTGACAGATATCATCATCCCGTGAAACAGGAGTGCTATGCACTTTTGTGTTTCGGGTTGAGGGCACTGTAGCTAGTGAAATTATCGGGTTTGAGAGACCTAATATTTGTTGTCTCAGGTGTCGGGCGCAGTGCGGCATTGATGGAGGATAATAACTGTCTATCAGTTGTTGGTCTCCGCCGCTCTGTCATGGTTAGGCGATACGGCTAACCTAAAGGGCGCTACTAATACTACTAACCCTAAAGGGCGCCTTACCAAGGTTATCAGGGTAAGTATATTACTTACCATAATAACCATGGTAAGTAATATACTTACCATCAGTTGAGCGTCCAGACCGTCCACTTATAACACCAACCCGCCTGCTTAGCGTGGTGACTACGGGCATTTACCCCCCCATGAGCAGTGCCAACCAGAAAAGCGGAAGACCGGGATATCTGGCGCAAATTGGGGGAGATCTATGTCCAGCAGTGGACTGCGATAGGTTGAAGAGAGAAGGGAAGATCTTGGAAAATATTCATTTAAATCATATGCTGTAAAGATCTATATGAAATCAATAATTTATTTAAGTTTTTAATTGGATACGGATTTATGCTGTATTGGTTAAAATCGCTTCGAAAATTTGCCATTTTTTGTGGAAAGTAAATGACAAAAAAAATGTGGGATATCCATAAGAGATAGACATATGCAATCGCGGAGTTTTCTGTAGACCTTTTCAATGTGTACAATACTTAGTGCATTATTTTGATTAATCTCGTAGGTACCTACGTTTGCAAAGTAAGCGACCAAAATTAAATTATTCACTACATCGCATTAGAAACCTCAAAGATTACATTATTTGCCCACTTTTTAATGGATGTTATTATACATATAAACCTTCCTCTTGGACCAGTCTTTATTGAAAAAACCGCATCAAAATCTGTTGCGTAGTTTTACAAATTTAAGCGCACATAGTAACATGGGTACAGAAAAAGCGACTTTGTTTTATACTATATAGCAGTGGTTCCCAAACTTATTTTGTCTACTGCCCACTTTGAGAATAAATATTTTTTTAGCGCCCCCATTTTTTCACCTATTTAAAAACCACTATAACTTCAAATTGAATTAATTAATTATTGAATTAATCATATTCTTTCTGGGTCTCTTACCGCCCCCCTTGAGACTTGCAGCTCCCACAAGGGGGCGTTATCGCCCACTTTGGGAAAGACTGCTATATAGTGATACCCTGATTCATAAAATCATAATGATCTGTAAATTTAAATCATCGTGTTACACAATCATCATTAACCAAGACGTAATCGTTGATCTTTCGTATCAAACAGCAATAGTAGATCATTAGTCGTATCAGTAAAAAACATCAGTGCATTTAAACCTAATGATTTTGGATTAAGTAATAATTTCATCTCGGTTGCATTTCGATTGCTTCATTGCAAGAATGCTGGGTCATGATGTTTATACTTATGAATTAAATAATAGACAAGAATAAGTTCGATGATTTTTGTGTAAGGAAAAGCATTTTTATTAGAATTTGTTTACAATATCATCAGGTTATAGTTAAGCGTCGGTGGCTCATTGATGACTTCTGATCTGGACGTTACAGGTTCACATCTCGCCACGTACCAATGCCTTTATAAATTTTCGAAATCTCATATACGTTTATCCGACGATCTTACGGTGAAGGAAAACATCGTGAGGAAGCCTGAGTACGCCTGCGAAGAGATTCAAAGGTTGCGCGTGAAGTCGGCCAATCCGCACGTGGCTCGCGTGGACGACTAAGACCTATACACCCGCTTACGAGTGCTTCTCGGTGGGGACGTATAGTGAGCTAATGATGCCACTGCCGGGCAGAGGCTTTCCCACACAGCATAGCCATGGAGACATTGGGTCGCAACTAGCCAATGCGCGGGCTCAATGCGAATTAGCTGGTAGAGTCTAACGAAAAGCGCAGGAACGAGATATGTGGTGCAGAATGAGGGACACCCACAGACATCCGAATATACAATTAGACTGGACAAGCCGCCAAGTTTATAGGCAGTCCCAGTGTCGCAATTTCTTTTCGGTTTTTACCTGTGAAAAGTTATTATATTTTCTTGGTAAATTTACTGATTCATTGCGATGATGGCATGTTACAATTGCACAGGATGGCATTTTGGGAAAAAATGGTGATTTCTTCTAATATTCGTGCGTCTTGACTCGTCTCACAGAGCGTAAACTAGCAGCCAGTGTATGCTCGTTGAGCTTACATTTGTCGCACTTAAAAACGCGGCTTGCCCCATCTCCTGTATTGGAAAATCTGTGGGGACACCTATGTCCAGCAGTGGACTGCAGTAGATCCAGGTTGGTGTAAGATATTAGTTGGAACTGAAGGCTTAAGCGATCTCCTAACCAAACCCGGGTATCGAACCCGGAACCCTTGGTGTAATAGCCGACGTTTCGACCACTACACCAGATGGGTCGTCAAAAAACAGAAATAAACAAATTTATAATATCTTGTTTCTAGTAGATACCAACCCAGTGACAGATAATGTATTAAGATTTTAAAAATAACTTTTTTTTGGATGACGCAAAAGTATCTTTGAAAGATTTGTTTAAATGAAGCATTTTTGAGTATCTTTGCAGCTTAACCAATGAGGCTGTGTTTTTCGTCATTCATTTACCAACAACACGTGTAAACGTTTGTAGGAATGTTACAGCAACGTAAAATGACTACGTTTAATGACATAGTCATGATTTATGATCCCTTACATGCTATTATACAAAAGGTTAGTGTAAGTAGGGCTGCCTCAAAACAAAATTAAAATAGTTTAAGTCATAAGAGACCGGTAATTAAACTATTACTACTTATGAAATACCAGTAGCTGAGACACAACAGCTGAGTGGCAACCCATTTGGTTTACACATTTTGATAACAATGGCTCAATGGTGTGGACTGTCGCCTTCCTACCGGGAGGGCTGAGGTTCAAATCCCGACATGTACCAATGTGTTTTCGAATTTTCGAAAATATATGTACATTATCCGACGCTCTTACGGTGAAGGAAAGCATCGTGACGAAACCTTCATGTACGCCTGCGAAGAGATTCGAAGGTTGTGTGTGAAATCGTCCAACACGCACTGGGCCCGCGTGGACTAAGGCCTAATCACCTTATACGGTAGGCTATGAAATTGAAATTGAAATTGAAAAATTGAAATTGAAATTGAAAAATGCTTTATTCAAATAAATCTTTACAGATACTTTTGAATCGTCAAAACAGTATATATTTTTTTTATTAAATCTAATGACTCTACCACCGGTTCGGAATGCTGCCATCCAACGAGAAGATCCCGGCAAGAAACTCGTGGGTTACTCTTTTCAATACTTGGTTTTACAGAGTTTGGTCAAATAACAAATTTATACAATTCAATTATATGCGTCTGCTCCTGGAACACAATGCAGGCAGACTAACACCACAAAATTTTGTCTGCTAAATATTCATCTACTGTGTAATATCCTTTTTTCAACAAGGTAGTTTTAATTAAAGCTTTAAACTTATGCAAGGGCAAATCAACAATATTTTGTGGCACTTTATTAAAATACTTTATACAATTTCCGACAAAAGATTTCCCTACTTTGTGAAGACGAAGATTCGGAACAGCAAGTTTGTTTTTATTCCTAGTGTTAAAATTATGATGATCACTGTTTTTTTCAAAAGTGTGGATATTACGTACGTACATTATATTATCAAAAATATATTGCGATGCGACTGTCAATATATTTATTTCTTTAAAAAGCTCTTCAAAGAATCCCGTGGTCTAAGATTGTAAATGGCACGGACAGCTCTTTTCTGTAGTACAAAAATATTATGTATGTCAGCAGCTGCGCCCCACAATAATATACCATATGACATTATACTATGAAAATAACTAAAATATACCAATCTCGCTGTTTCGACATCAGTCAAGAGCCTTATTTTCCTAACAGCATAAGCTGCCGAGCTAAGTCTACCGGCCAGTGCTTCAATATGGGGTCCCCACTGCAGTTTAGCATCAATAGTAATACCTAAAAATCTAGTTGAATTTACTGTTTCTAATTTTTCATTATTAAGAATAACATTAGAATTTACTTGCCTTACATTTGGCATGCTAAACTTGACACATTTGGTTTTCTTAGTATTTAATAGTAGATTATTTACAGTAAACCAGTGCATTACTTTGGATAGGGAACTATTCATCTCATCAAATGATTCCATGTGTCTGTTGATGTTAAAAATCAAAGATGTGTCATCAGCAAATAGTACTACGTCCATAATATTACTACAATAGTAGGGAAGATCATTTATATATATTAGAAAAAGAAGAGGACCCAATATTGAGCCCTGAGGTACCCCATGTGCAGAACAGCACCAGGAGAACTCTTACCATTAACATTAACTTTTTGGATTCTGTCGGACAAATATGACTCTAAAAGTTTTAATGCACAGTCCGATACACCGTAATGTCTCAACTTAATCAACAACGTTGCATGATCTACACAATCAAAGGCTTTGGATAGATCACAAAATATTCCAATGGCATCCTGCTTATTCTCCCAGGCGTCAAATATGTGTTTGATAAGTGCGACCCCAGCATCAGTGGTATTTTTATTTTTAGTAAAGCCAAATTGTTTTACATGTAATATTCTATTCATATTAAAATGAGCAATTAATTGATTAAAAATAATTTTCTCGTAAATTTTACTTAATGTTGGTAGGATCGAAATGGGTCTAAAATTTGATGGATCGCTTTTGTCACCTGCTTTAAATCATAAATGACATTTTGACATTTTTTTTTGTTTTATATGTATTTTTGTGTACTATATAAATTATATCTTTCTTTCTTTCTAAATAGAATTATGTTTTTGCGAGAATGTACTTACATGTTCATTTGTTACATTTCCACGACACATTACTCACCCCACATTTAAATCAAATAAAATGTGCAGAATAATATCTCCATAAATGTGTGTTAATTTTTCCCAGTTTGGACATTGCAGGCTGAATCGCCTGATTGTCCGGAAAGAAAGATGTTTCCGTGCGTTCGTTCGTCACGTGAACCGTCGGTGCCGGCTACAACCTTAGGATAGTAGTCGTCAACACACGCCAATCCGTATTGGGCTCGCGTGGTGGGTTACAACCCAATGTCCCCATGGCTATGCTGTGCGTGAAGGCCTGTGCCCTGCAGTGGAGCATTATAGACTAATGATAATAATGATTCTCCATCAATGTCGTACTGCGCCCGTCAGCCATTTGGTTTTACGGTTGAGAGGTCCACTGCAATACCAAGGTTTCCGGGTTCGATGAACATGTGTTTGTAATGGTCTGGCTGTTTTCATGTTAATAGTATGTATATATTTCCAAAGAAAAATGTAAATAGATGGCGCTGTGTGAATGTCAGTGGATACAAAAATAAAAATGTTTGTTATACCCGATAAATTGAATAAAGATAAAAACTACGGTGCAAGAGACCTAACATCTGTTGTGTCGGGTGTCCAGCGCAGTGCGGTATTGATGGAGAATAATCAATGTTATCAGTTGTTGGTCTCAATCAATGCCGCTCTGTCATAGTCA
Organism: Leucinodes orbonalis; assembly: GCA_019425675.1. Lineage (NCBI taxonomy): Eukaryota > Metazoa > Arthropoda > Insecta > Lepidoptera > Crambidae > Leucinodes > Leucinodes orbonalis. Next base: position 249,337 of record PQWD01000857.1, on the reverse strand, counting down.
GGCGTATCACTTACCATCAAGTGAGAGTCTTGACCGTTATATACACTTTGTAACATAAAAAAAAATGTTTTGCTATAAATAGTAAACACAAATAAATAGCCCGTAATTAGAGTACCCGCAAGTAATTGTGTTCAAATCTACCTTAAATCCATAAATCTAATAAATTCCTGTCTATGGTAGAAAAAATTCCCTCTATGGTATTTTTTTGTTAAGTCTATGGCAACCCTGCATCTTTGGTCTAAACGTGTGAAGCCCCACCCAGTCGCTATATCGAGTGAACAGCAATTATATTGTGATAAATAAAGTTCAAAGTGGATATCGTGCTGTATGCCAATTGGGCAACCGACGGTAAAAGTGTAACAACCATGCAATCATTTAGTTCTTTATAAACTTAGATAAATAATTAACTAACTAGCTGGGCACATACGTTGACAAATTGTTATATTTATAACATCAAATTATTCATGAAAATTATTTACTATTTAAAGGTTACACAATCAAAAGCTCGGATACTAATTCACTATGATATGTAGCGAGCGACGTGATTATGAATGAAAATTCTGCCCGACTGACGCGATGGACAGACTTTGCCGCGGACACTTTTGAGTGAGATTGCATCAAGTTCGTTTATTGTTTATGAAATTATAGATAAATTTTAGCTTTATAGATAAAATTTTAACATCAGTAAATAATAGACACTGCGATAGGTTGAAGAGAGAGAGAAGTTACAGATGATATAATCAGTAAAGGCTACAGGGCACAGGACTTTCCGCACAGCATAGCTATGGGAAGATTGGACCGTGACCCAATTCGGATTGGTGGGTGTAATGACTACCATCCTAAGATTTAGGCGCCAATAGTCATTCAACAACCAACGTTTAACCAAATGTTCAATTGGCAAACGAGGCATTTGGCAAAAGTTGATAGTTCTCTCAAAAACTCATTAGCAAACCTCTGTACTTATTGAATGATTTAAATATTAAAAGGTCAATTGAACTTTCGGCCAGAACGTAGGTGTTGCCTTTCGATTTGGAGGGTGCACGATCATATCCCACCATGTATCAATGTTTTTGCGAATTTTGAAATTATATGTACGTTCAACCGACGTTCTTACGGTGACGGAAAATATCGCAAGGAAACTGTGCACGCCTACGAAGAAATTAAAAGGTTATGCATGAAGTCGGCCAATCCGCACTGGGCCCGCGTTGACGACTTAGGCCTATACAACATGTACGGGTAAGCCGTACAGGCTTGGTGGGGTCGTATAATGAGCTGAAGATGAAAAGATCGTTTTTTAAATATTAAAATGTCAATTGAACTCCTTTCGACCAATCAAAGTTGCCGAAAGTTGAACAACCAGTGAACAATAATATTTTTTGGGCTTGCAGATGAGTTTACAACAAAATAAAGAGCTCCACACCTAAAACGTGTCGATACAAACATGGGCATTAATTCAGTTTTGTTTCGCCCACTTAGCTGTAATGCAATATATAATAATAATTGTGATTTGCTACGTCCTTATGCGTCGAGATCCCACTCGCGATGCGTCATAAGGGAATTCGATGTTTAAGGTCATGTTAATAATTAATCTAAAATTATAAATGGGAAAGTGTCTTGTTAGTGTATGTTTGTAAAGCAACGATTACAATCTTCAGTCATTGGATGGGAGACCGAAAGTATAATCTCGAATTCCTTCGTGCTCCGGAAAAAGAACCCGATATTGTAGGTAGTAAACTTAGATCATCAAACAAGTAACTTGATGCACAATCACGAAGAAACGTCAACCAAAAATGTCCGAGCCCCATGATCCATACGTATAGTATTGGCGACCTCAATCAGATATTTTATTTATAGGGAGTTTTCCCTATGAATAAAATATCTTTTTGTATTCATTTATGTTTCTAGGCTTTTTGTAAATATATTTGAATTAGTTATATTTTAATTTTAAAAGTTTATACGTGTAGTTATTGTTATATTTAGAAATTGATAAATGATGTATGAATAATATGTGAATGACACAGCTGATAGAGAGGAGTGGAAGAAAAAGACATACTGCGCCGACCCCAAGTAATGGGATAGGGGTAGGAGAATGATGAAAATGATGTATGTATAATCGGACCGTTTTCGGTCATGGCGACCACTTCGACTCCTAAACAGTACGGCGCACATGCGCTTGAAGATGGCTAATGTAGTCGAACTTTGCAGTAACTCACGAGCACATTGTGCACACGTGAGCATACCATTGACATAATGTAATAATAAATAATCACGTTAAATTTATAATTACATTTGTAATTTTATTTACAAAACTAATTTATGTGAGAGCGTCGGTGGCTCAGTGGTGCGGACTGTCGCCTTCCTACCGGGAGGGCTGAGGTTAAATCCGGACACGTACCAATGTTATTTGAATTTCGAAAACTAATGTACGTTATCCGACGCTCTTACGGTGAAGGAAAACGTGAGGAAATTCATGCACGCCTGCGAAGAGATTCGAAGGTTGTGTGTGAAGTCGTCCAATCCGCACTGGGCCCGCGTGGACGACGAAGGCCTAATCACCCTACACGGGTAGGCTCGTGCCCCTCGGTGGGGACGTTTAATGAGCTGATGATGATGATGATGAAGCCTGGAATGTAATATGGAACTTGCTTTGCTTTAAGGAAATAAATAATATTATTATTATTATTTGTAGTCTCTGTTAGGAGTTCACGGTTCATAGACCGATCCTTTGAAGCTTGTGTGGGGACATAGGTCCAACACGTAGAGGCTGCCTGCACTATTGGAGTACACACAGAGCTCGGTGCAAGGACTATTGCTAATATGGGAAAAAAATACGGGCTATATTATTGTTTAAATTTTTACCATAACGCGTCAAAGAAAGAGTACAACAAAAAGCATGAGCAGACTTCTATGTCACTATGACATGCAGTGAGCGACTCGATTATAAATGAAAATTCTGCCCAACTGACGTGATGGGCAGACATTTACCGAGGGTACTTCTTTGAGTGAGATTGTACATTTAGGTATTATATTGCTTATCAAAGGTCACATTACACAAAAGTGAAATAATGTAACAAACATTACAACGAATTACCTCCCTTTAATATGTAGACAAGTGTTAGTTTTTATTCAATATGTAAATATTGATTAATAACTTAGTAAAAATAGTTACACATCCGTGTGTACGTAATTCTTTTTTTGTCCTGAATAAAAAAAAAACAAATAAAATAACGACCTAGACGAGTCGTATATGGTACCAAATTTATTTAAATTTTTAATTGAATAAATATTTCAAGGCGCAACAAAACATCGCAGTTTTTTTTGTTAATTATCCAGCCTAATGGCGACTGAGACCATGAAGATGATATGCCTTGAAGCTGCATCCATATATATCCTACAATACCGACAAATGCCGCGGGCGTGGTATAGTCTATAATTACAAAGTGTGAGGGCCGGTTAATTGATGTTATTTGGCAATTGTATAGTAACACTCGTAATATGACTATTTAGTGTGTTACTTGAAGACGCGTTATACATTTTGACCAATGGAGCAGACGAGTTCTGGAGTCATCATCATCATCTCATTAAACGTCTCCACGAGGGCACGAGCCTACAAGTATAGGGTGAGGCTTTAGTCGTCCACGCGGGCCCAGCGCGGATTGGACGTCTTCACGCACAACTCTTGAATCTCTTTGCAGGCGTGCGCAGGTTTCCTCACGATGTTTTCCTTCACCGTAAACGTACAAATATTTTTGAAAATTCGAAATTACATTGGTACGTGGCGGGATTTGAACCTCAGCCCTCCCGGTAGGAGGGCGACAGTCCACACTATTGAGCCACCGACGCTTCTCTGTTCTGGAGTTCTGGAGTGGAGGCCGCGTATGTTTTTCGGAATAGCTTATCACTGTTAGCCGTAGGTGGCCTTCACAGCTTCACCGGACAATTAGCGAGTGCAGATGGCTCTCAGCCCAAAAATTTATGCAACGAGCCTAAAGGAGTCACAGAGTGGGACGCAAACCTCGGCTAAGGGCATTGCAGGGGGGGCTAGGTAACCTCGTATATGTCTGGGGAGAAAAGCGACCGGATACGTTGACGCGAATAGGGACTGGTCGAACCCACAGGGACACGTGACGAAGGATGGAATCTCGGTCTTGAAGTATTGCGTGTGTTCTGAGATGCTTTACGCGCTTAATAAGCGTAAGGAGACCGCGTCTTAAGCATAGCGTAGGACACGCGGACCCTTTACTTCCTGCGAGGCGCAAGAGGCGGGACAAAAACAATTAACAGAAAATTATTTTTAAATGTCCTAAAGGAACGGAACGGTCAATTCACTCACCTGTTGAAAGTAAATTATAGAATAATGCACCTCTCTCTCTTCAACCTATTGCAATCCCCTGCTGGACATAGGTCTTCCCTGTCCTGCGCCAGATATCCCGGTCCTCCGCTGTTTTCATGCAGCCTTCACCAGCCTTCTCCACCTTCGTTTTAAGCGACGACTTACGACCTTTCGTAAGTCGTCGGTTCACCGGGCTGTAGGCTATAGTATAGGCTTGTAGAGTACAAATAGGTACACATTCAGGGCTAAAAATGAATTTTTGCTTTTCGTGAAGTTTTCATTTATTAAGTGCTTGCTTGTGTTATTAGCGTCGGTGGCTTAATGGTGTGGACTGTTGCCTTCCTACCAGGAGGGCTGAGGTTCAAATCCCACCACGTACCAAAGTGTTTTCGAATTTTCGAAATTATATGTACGTTATCCGACGCTTTTTCGGTGAAGGAAAACATCGTGAGGAAACCTTCATGCACGCCTGCGATGAGATTCAAAGGTTGTGAATGAAGTCATCCAATCCGTACTGGGCCCGCGTGGACGACTAAGGCCTAATCACCCTATACGGGTAGGCTCGTGCCCCTCGGTGGGGACGTTTAATGAGCTGATGATGAAGTGCTTATATTTGTCACATCGACCTCATGGGCTCACTCCGACTAGATGAACGGATCTCATCAAGTCCAACACGAAAAAGAGTATAAACGAGTGCTCGCTCTCCGCCCAGAATAGAGATGCATGGCGACACATCACGAGAGCGACCATACCACAAACACTGATCGAGACATAACTACGACCACTGACAAGAGTGTACGGCTGAGAAGAGATTTGTCACGAAATAAAAGCAAGCAACATGTGCCAGCAAAAATATCATCGCACATCGCATTACTGAGTTAGAAGTGCACTTCAAAATGAGAATGAGGCAAACTCAACTAATGACGATTTGACGACTGTCTTGATTAAAATTACACAGCTGTGGTCGCGGATTCATCTGAACATGATATCTCGGTGATTTACCGTCCTAATGTAGCAATTTCATCATGATCCAATTTAAATGAATCATGACTGACCTCTATGTAAATTTAGATTTGAAATAACTTAATCATCTTTACGCAATACTCGTTGTAAGTATGTACAAGCAGGCAGTTTAATCCGGCCCGTATATCTAAAAGTACTGCAGTGTTGGTTGTAAGGCAACGCTTTCCAAACCAGAAAATTTGATTTTATTAGGAATCCGAACTCCAAAGAAAGCCTAGAAGTCCCTCGCCGGGACACTAGATCCCTAGGGCCCTAGACCAGCCTATCAATATATAAATAATAGAGAGCTTGCTCCTGAAGATCCCAGAAAGCAAGGGTTACGAATTGACGGTGGTATGGTAATATAGTATACCTATGGCCGTTGGAGCAGACAAGTTCTGGAGTGGAGACTGTAGGAGCCGACTTGCCAGAGGTCGCTGGTGTAGGCGAAATGAAGAAAGCGGGAGACCGGGATATCTTAGGCAAAATTAGAGAGGACGAATTGACTCTGTATTGAACTTAAAAGTTGATTTGAAAATAGCTTTGTCCATTTTTGAGCCGATTGTTGCGACCGACGGCTTGTCTTCCGAAGCACAGAATTATTTTATCAGGTGAATCAGGATGCAATGTTCTGACTAAACTTGGAGAAGTCGCATAAAGTGACTCACTATAGTCTCACCGAGGTAATCGTATGTACGACCTCCGGATCAAAAATCCACTCCCAACAGACCACGGAGGCAGTTCACATACAATTAACGCGTCTCAGTATGCGCGTCTATGTGTGTGTGTACGCGCGTCAATGTGTGTGCGTGTGTGTGTGTGTGTGTGTGTGTGTGTGTGTGTGAGAGAGAGAGAGAGACTAATGATGACTCTAATAAAATAATTTCAACACTCATTTTGATTTATCTTTCCTTAGGATTTATATTGCCCGCACATTTCATAAAAGAAAAGTAGCGATTTCCCCACGTTAAAGAAAAAAATATAACTAGGTTCCTACCAATAAAAATATATTCCATTTTAGATAACATAAAGAAGTAATACCACTTCAAAGATAATGAATCGCCAATACGCAATCCGACATCGGTCGATTAGTAGTCGTACACGACCATACATGTCTTAGCGCAATTTAAATCATTATTAAACCTCTTATCGATGATGGAGTCAATAGAACTCGAGTATTGATTGACGATTCAACAATGAGATTTGTTGGATTTTTGTATGAGGACGGTGTTATGCTATGTGAACCAATAATTTTTATAAAATGCTATTTTGCAAAAAAAATTATAAAAAAATATTACAAAAAAAAAATGCATTTTGATGATCATGAGCTTAAAAATAAAAATGTATAGTATTTTGAGGTCCTAGCCTCAATTCCTCAGATTTTTTGCCAAAAAAAAAAATTATAATTTTTTTTTTTTTATTTTTTTATAAAATGCATTTTTGATGATCATGAGCTTAAAAAATAAAAATGTATAGTATTTTGAGGTCCTAGCCAATTTCACCATTTAGCGCTGCCGATTAGCAAACGAAGCTCTGGTGAAACATACATAAATAATAATAATAAATATCAACTGACATTCACACAGCGCCATCTAGCCCTAAGTTAAGCGTGAAGCCTGTATCATGGGTACTAAACAACGGATAAACATACTTATATACTTTTTTTGTGACCATTACAAACAGACATGTTCATGCACACATATGTTTGTACTGCCCGGGGATCGAACCCGAAACCCTTGGTGTTGCAGCCGACGTCTCAACCGCAACACCAAATAGGTCGTTTAAAAATTGATATCACTGACATTCAGTGGATATTAATTGATAAGGATACTGAAAGATAAAATAGAATGGATTTTATTTGCATATGTTTGCAAATATTGTATTTGAGAGCATGTGACTTATTGGTGTGGATTGTTGTCTTCCGATCTAGAGGGTGCAGGTTCAAAGCCCGCTACGTACCAATGTACTTAAAAATTATAATATACATTTATCCGCTCTTACGGTGAAGGGAAACATCGTGAGGAAATCTGCGTATGCCTCTCTCTCTCTCTCTCTTCAACCTATCGCAGTCCACTGCTGGACTATGCGTATGCCTACAAAGAGATTAAAGGTTGTGCGTGAAGTCTGCTAATTCGCACTGGGCCCGCGTGAACGAATATGGCCTATACATTCTTTACGGGTAGGCTCGTGCCCCTCGTGTCGTTTATGAGCTGATGATGATTATTTGTATTTATTTTTGCTTGAATTACCCCAAATTTGTATAGAAAGATTAACTTTCGATTTTTATACGACTAAATAGTTTGATTAATATTTGTCTATGAAATCGGTTGACACATCTCGCATAATGCTCACGTTTCATTCATTTGTTCAATAGAATGAGCTGATGAGGCGTCAGTTATTGGTCGCCATTGTTGTCAAAAGTTATTATTTTTAACCCACGAATGCATTTGTGAGACAATAGACACGGTTTTTGGGGTTCCGTAGCAATTCGACCCAAACACTTGAATATTTATTGTGAAATGACGACGCATGTGGTGTAATTAGTTGAGATACCGGATTTACAAAGAGTTCCGAGTTCGAACCCCGGGCAGTGCAAACGTTTGTGTACATGAACATGTCTGTTTGTATTGGTCTGGGTATTTTCTATATATTATATGTATTTTTAAACAAAATGTATATAAGTATGTTTATCCGTTGTTTAGTACCTATATTACAGGTTAAGTACTTAGTTTGGTACTAGATAGCGCTGTGTGAATGTCAGTGGATATTTATTTATTTATAATTCAACACTGCATATATTGACTTATCATCAGGTGAACAAAGTGAGCATTATCTATAACAAAAAGTCTACTTCTTTGCGAATTTGTTTTATTAAAAACCAGCGGTTGTCATTTCCTCATATTTTAGTATTGTAAAGCCATTGATAATTTAATGTAAATACAAGCTATTAATCGAAAAATAACGCAAACAAGGCATTCGTTAACGACACAGTATTTCCAATGTCTTCCGGTGAGTATTGCGAAAGTGATGTTCATCATTAATTATCGATATCTTTAAAAAAAATCCGCAAATCTCCAATGTACATAGGATGAGTAATTTTTTTAATTAATTTTTTACAGGGTAAAAGTGATAATTTCTTGTATTTAAATTACGCTTCCAAAATGCTCTTATAAACGCCAAAAAGAATACACAAAAACAATATAAACTTATTTAAAATACCAAAGTAAGTAAATAAGAACACGTAATATTTAATTTATATACCCTCCATTGAAGGAGACCAACACCTCTCTTCAACCTATCGCAGTCCACTGCCGGACAAAGGTCTCATTTTGCGCCAGACATCCCGGTCCTCCGCTTTTCTCATCCAGCTTCCACCAGCGACCTTTCGCAAGTCGTGGGGTCCATCGGGCTGGAGGGCGTCCTATGCTACGCTTGCCAAGACGTCTCCACTCCAGAACTCGTCTGCTCCAACGGCCATCGGTTCTGCGACATACGTGACCAGCCCAGTGCCACTTGAACTTGTTGATCCGGCGGGCTATGTCGGTAACTTTAGTTCTCTTACGGATGAAATAATTTCTGATCTTTTCCCTAAGAGAGACTCCAAGCATAGCTCGCTCCATTGCGCGTTGAGTGACTTTGAACTTATGAACCAATCCCGCAGTCAGTGTCCATGTCTCAGCTGCGAATGTTAGCACGGGTAGGACGCATTGCTCAAAGACTTTTGTCTCTAAGCATTGCGGAATAGTTGACGTTAGGACATGACGTAGCTTACCGAATGCCGCCCAGCCCAACTGAATCTAAGCTCCCTCTCGAAGTTATGCCGGTTAAGTTGGATGGTTTGGCCCAGGTAGATATACTCCTGCACAACCTGGAGACGGACGCCATCGACGCATACCAACACCTGATAAACAGTTATTATTCTACATCAATGCCCGCACTGCGCATTGTTATAATTATATGCCTTTTAACTAATAAATAATATTGTAACAAACTTTGAAAAGAGTTGACAAACGAGTATCTTGCCAGTCCTCCTTGAATATCCTACTTTTTCTAAATAGTGCTAGATTCCTTAAACAAGAAATGAAAATTGGTAATTCAAAAGTATCTGTAAACATATTTTAATATTATCGAAAATAGCGTAGGAACATACACATCACTATTTCCAAGGAGAAATACTTAAAATAATCCAAGCACATCATTTAATAAGTACATTCATGTGAGAACTCGGGTATTTTAATAGTCTGTAGTAATTGACGTACCACATAATTGCATATACTTCCTCTATCTCATCAGGAATGATTAATCATTTAAAATGATTAAAAAACAGATGTTTAAATTAATCATTGCAATCATCGTCAATTATCTTGGATTTTACTATTTGAATAACTACCTCCGTGGTATCTAACCGTGGAAGTGTGGTGGTGGATGAAAACCCAACGTTAAGACTACTAAGTCCAAACGTTGGGTTTATTTAGATCGTTGATGCGGGAGTCATGGGTTTGAATCGCGGGAAGACCGCGTAATGAAAGTTCATCATCATCAGCTCATTAAACGTCCCCACCGAGGGGGTACGAGCCTACCCGTAAAGGGTCTTAGTCGTCCACGCGGGCCTATTTCGTATTGGTCGACTTCACGCTCAACCTTTGAATCTCTTCGCAGGCTTGCACAGGTTTCCTCACAATGTTTTCCTTCACCGAAAGAGCGTCGGAAAAACGTACATGTAATTTCGTAAATTCGAAAACACATTGATACGTGGCAGGATTTGTACCTGTACCCTCCAGATTGGAAGGCAACACACAAATGAGCCACCGACGCTCTCTTAGTGAAAGTAACTTTGTGCAATTATTCCCAGTTTGTTTAGGATATTGCACACTGAACTAGACTGTACAAAAAGAAAGATTCCATGCTTCGTTTGTCACGTTAATCCGTCGGTGCCGGCTACAACCTTAGGATGGTAGTCGTCAACACACACCAATGTGTAAATGTCAGTGGATTTTTTTTCGTTCTGGCTACTTATTCTCTCAATTTTGACTCGTAATTGAGATATAGGTCGAAAAACTCCGTAAAATTAATGCTTTACTTATTATTATTCAAAAGAAACATTTTAGATTACTTTAGGTAACAACTAATCCCTATTTTACAGTATTTAAAATCAATAAATGCATTTATGGCTACCGAATAGACGTTCGTATTGCAATTTTAAAATGGTTAGTTTAGAATAAAAAAAGTAACGTTTGCCAGTTGAATAGGTATCGGAGTATTAAAATACAAATCGGGCATCCACTTAAAATTTTGTATGGATGAGACTTCGTTTAAAATGTAATATAACGGTCGGTTTACATGGAAGTCATGGAACTAAAGAAATTATAAAAAATCAATGTCATTCGCACAACGCCATCTTGACTTATGTATGGAACTTGTACTATAGGTACTAAACTATGAATAAACATATATGTTACACTGTAAGTGCACTTTTTTATTATATTATGGATATCGAAACACTCAGACAAATACAAACATGTTCATGCACACAAACACTTAGTCGACTTACTCAACTATTATACGCAATGGGTTGTCAAACTGTAAAATACTTTGTTCGCATCAATGAATTACAAGAGATCTAACATTAAAAACATCTTAGGTTCGCATGGTATCTATACTCGCTGTGTAGTGACTACACATTCAATGGAAAAGGGAGCAGCGCTCGCTCATTAGTCATTACACCTAACCTGCCACCTATGGGATGGATCAGCCAAATACCAACTGGCTGCTTTGGACTCGATTGAGCTCATTGGCGACCCTACTCTGACTGACGCTAAGCTGCAAAGCCTCGAGCATCGTCGTAGAGTTGCACGGCTGTCGGTTTTTTACAGGCTACATTTCGGTGAGTGTGCGATGGAAATACACGCGTTAATTCCAACAGCCCCTTTTCACCATCGGGATACAAGACGGAGGCGAGCGTTCCATCCTTACGTGGTAGACATTCCACACATCAGCACAACCCGCTTTGGTGCCTCGTTCCTAATGCGCACCGCAAAGGAATGGAATTCTTTGCCTCCTTATGTGTTCCCCGATCATTACAACCTGGCTGTCTTCAAGGCAAGAGTGAATAAGCTGTTTCTAGGCAGGCATGATCCATCTTCGGCCGCATCATCACTTACCATCAGGTGAGATGGCGGTCAAATGTCTGCCTATAAAGGATAAAAAAAACCTTTATTGGTAAGACTATCTTTCATCATAGTTAGCGTGGAGACTATGATAATGTCCTAACTATTGACTTTTTATATTGCAAATTGTACAGGACGGTCTGGACGCTCACTGATACGCTTGATCATGATACAGCGGCATTGAATGAGATCAATCAAATCAAACAAATAGTTATTATTCTCCATCAATGCCGCACTGCTCCTTCAAATGAGACAACAGATGTTAGGTCTTTTATGCCCGGTAATTTTACTAGCTACAGTGCCCTCATCCCGCAACACAGAAGCGCAAAACCATTGTATTTCACGGGATAATATCTGGCACTACGTTCCTTTCTACTGGGTAGACTCAGCTTCTTCACTTAGAGAATGACCTAAGTCCAGTTTTCCCGTTTAAGCTTAAGAATCGGATATTCCGGGAAATAAGAAATAAATCCTAATGTTATTATAATATTTAATAATCGAAAGTGCATGTGAACCAAACCTTATCATCAGCAAGTGTCGGTTATTTTTTGCAAAAACCTAGTTTATCCTGCAGTTGCCATTTGTGGACAAACGGCCGTTTTCAAATATTCTAAATCTATCTACGGTGCCGTCAAAGAACAAAATGGCGTTCGGTAAGCTTCTCAATTAAAATGCCTGCGATGTTAGTGTTTTAAACAAAAAAATAAGTTAAACTGGCAACCGATTTGGTACTTTATGATGAAGTTCGTCGGGTTCAAACCTTAGAGGGTCATGTACTCGTTTGTCTTATGTTTAGCCTACGTATGCCATATTACCAATGTATTTTCGAATTTTCGAAAAATATATGTACGTTATCCGACGCTCTTACGGTGAAGGAAAACATCGTGAGGAAACCTTCATGCACGCCTGCGAAGAGATTCGAAGGTTGTTGTGTGAAGTCGTCCAATCCGCACTGGGCCCGCGTGGACGACTAAGGCCTAATCACTCTATACGGGTAGGCTCGTGCCCCTCGGTGGGGACGTTTAATGAGCTGATGATGATGATGATGATGCCATAGTATACTGAGACTATATGTTATTACTATGTTTTACCCGAAATATAACTATATGTTTTACCCTAAACTTTCTGGCTCATCATCATAATCAGAAACAAGAAATTCTTATACAGCAGACATATTCCGGTTACCTCCTTCACACGATGATAGAAAACTTAAAAAGTTGTTTCTCGCTAGTTTTCTATGAGCTATCACTCCGATTCTGCAAGCCCTTCCGTGCAGAAGCATGGCTAGTAAAAATTACTTTGCGATGTTAACTTAGAGCGTCGGTGGTTCATTGGTGTGGACTGTTATCTTCCGATCTAGAGGGTGCAGGTTCAAATCCAGCCACGTAACAGTGTTTTCATTTTTTTAAAATAAAATGTACGTTTTTAAAACGCTCTTACGGTGACGGAAAACATCGTGAGGGTAGGTTCGTGCCCCTCGGTTGGGTCGTATAATGAGCTGTTGATGATGATATTAAATTATCAAGATTCATATCACACCGTGTGCGTAAAAAATGCCGACAAACCTCACGGACATGGATGAGTTAATCACTTAAATTTTTCGGTAAGTCTTCGACAGGTTACTAGATGGTAGACTCGGTACTGAGTCGTCTAGGTAGGTACCACCGCAGTGCCAGATATCGTCCCGTGAAATAGAAGTGTTTTGCACTTCTGTGTTTCGGGATGAGGGCACTGTAGCTAGTCAAAATAACTGGTATTTGAGACCTTACCAATAATTTGATACCATCTGTTGGTGGTTTCAAAAATGGGGTGTCGGGCGTAGCGCGGCATTGATGGAGAATAATAACTGTCTATGCTATTGGTCTCGTTCTGACCGTCCTGAATACTTTGAAACATTTAAAAATACATCCTACACTAATTAATATAATCTAACTATAAACCTTAAAAATTAAATATTATAACTAAAATAAAAAAATATATAATAACTAAATAAAATAATTAAAAGAACCCCCCTTTGGTAAAGTTCCGAAGACACTGGCAGCGTTACCCCTTTGAATCGCTAAACTAATTCTTTGACCAAGGTAGCTGCCAGATCCTTCGGTCTCCAGTAATGTCGACTAATCGTTTGGAAATTTCTTAAAAAGCCTAATAGCGCTAGGATATATACACTATATTTGTTAACACATAAAAAACAATTTTTGTCATGGACCAAATATGCGGTAGCATCAACAGATCATCACGTAAACCCTGTTTTAATTGATGAATGAATCGTGGCCTCAAAATTATACGAGAGTTTAACAATATTATTATAAAGCTTTTGTTGTGCACTTCCGAGGTTTTTTTGGTCAAGTACAAAACGTTTTATACGGTGATGCATATGAACAAATTAATAATAATTGTCTGCATTTCACGTGCCAATATGAATTTAACTTTATAACGTTTTAGGCGAATAACGTACTCGTATATTTAAGAATAGTCATGTGGGTTCAATGGCGTAGTTTGGTTGAAGATCATTTGCATAAGGTAAGAAACAATCGGTTATCGGATCACCGTCATATTCGTGCACTTCGTATATTGCAGATAAGCAGTACATACCCTGTGCGTCCAAACATCCCAGAAAATCGCCAACATATTAAATAATTCCCACTTATTCGCCCATTGTCCTCTACAGATTTGGAAGCATAGGAAATCTTTGAATAGGTTTGGGTGTTTCTATGTATAATAAAATGTATATGTATTTAAGGTAAGTATGTCAGGATTTCGGTTCGTTTGACCTTCGGTGGCGCAATGGTGTGAACTGTTGCCCTCCTACCGGAAGGGCTGAGGTTCAAATCCCGCCACGTACCAATGTGTTTTCGAATTTTCGAAATTATATGTGCGTTATCCGATGCTCTTACGGTGAAACATCGTGAGGAAACCTGCGCACGCCTGCGAAGAGATTCAAAGGTTGTGCGTTAAGTCGTCCAACCCGAACTGGGCCCGCGTGGAAGACTAAGGCTTAATAATTCTATACGGGTAGGCTCGTGCCCCTCGGTGGGGACGTTTAATGAGCCGATGCTGATGATGATGTCAGGGTCGCGCAAAGTGGCGTTCCATCATTTCTACCAAGGCCTCTGGAAGCAAGTCGTCATCTTTATTGTTTTTAAAAGGATTTAAGTGTATGTATCCGTTGTTTAGTACCTACCCGTAGTATAGGTACTACGGGTAGGCTAGCCTAGTAGGCTAGCCTCCTAAATTGGGGCAAGATGGCGCTGTGTGAATATCAATGGATATTTATGAGCTTGTTATGCCACACCATAAAGAATATGAAACGATCCAACTAATTATAAAGCGTATTTCAACAAATCACCAATGATTGCGAGTTACCGTAACGGTATACTATAAATTGCCCTTAGGAATCTGCAAATATCATAAATATTCATACAGATGCTAAGACATACATCCTATGTGACACCGACTTACAGGATGGGTACTTATTAATATTGCAGTAGTTGCGTCTAGCGGCTATGCGGTTCATTGGTCGTTTCAGAACGAAATTATAAAAAATAATAATGGCAGCCGCCGCGGCCATCTTGGAAAATGTAGCTGTCAAAATTGGCGGGCATCTAAGCGAAGTCAAGAATTATATTCAATTTTTTTTATGCATTTCTTATGTGAATGAATCAGTCAGACTTGTAGACAATATTTTTTTTAGTTTATTCATTATTTTCTCTAACTTAGAAGTTATTAAGCATATGAGTAGAACCCATTTTGAAATCAGTATTGATTTGGGATGTTGGTTTCAAAATTTTATTTAAAAACAAAAAATATTGATTTTTTGGGCTAGCGTAGTGACGTAGCGTAGGGAAGGCCTGTATCTCGCTGTGGGATGTTATAGGCTGATGGTGATGACCTGATTACCATTCCTTTGAATTATCAGTTCATATATAAAGGGATAGGCTGAATGAGAAAATACCGATATCCGTTCTTTATTGATAAGGATCCAAAAATATGAAAACTTAGATTCCTTACATCTCAACAAACTGCCTCTCAATCAAAATAATATTAATATAACGATCCAATGCGCTTGCGCATCATTATAGTGCGCGACCTCGGGCCTAGAGCACGCAATTCAATAAGGTACACTCACGCGCAAAATGTTGATGATGGAAATAGCAAAAGAAATATGCCTGCTTGTAACTACTTATTTAGTTAGTATCTTTGACGTAAGCCTATGCTTAAAAACAAGGTGTTTTAATAGGTCTTAATCATGATCTTTCGGAGCCAATTCCAGCCTTGGTACGTTGGTGTATGCTTGGTGCATCCCGCAGAATAACTTGCATAAGTTTATTATTTGAAGAATTAAACACAACAGGCAGCCACTTGCGAAAGGTCGCTGGTTGAGGCTGCATGAGGAAAGTGGAGGCCGGGTCATTAAAGCAGAGGATCGGTTTTGCGGGAGACCTATGTCCGTCTGTGGACTGCCACTGTTTGTCAGATTTCGATAACTTGAAGGAACTGAGATAGAGAAACAATATAACCCTTCAGATTAAACAGCAGCTTGCAAACTTTTTTATGCATCAATTATTTATCGTATTTTATGTACCTTGTACTTATCGCAGTCCACTGTTGGGCATAAGGCTCCCTATTCTGCGCCAGATATCCTGGTCCTCCGCTTTTCTCGTCAAGCCTTTACTAGCGACTTTTCGCAAGTCGTCGGTCCATCGGGCTGGAGGGCTACATACGCTACGATTACCAACACGCAGTCTACACTCCAAAACTTGTCCGCTTCAACGGCCATTGGTTTTGCAATATACGTGACTACACCGTCGCCATTTTAACTTGCTGGTTCACAAGCTATGTGGGCAGCTTTACCTACCAAAACTTAAAAAAAATGTTTCATTTTTTTAATTGACTATTTAAAATAAAATTAAGTTTTAAAACGTTTCCCGTTTGACTGTACCCTCGTGAGCTGTATATCTCAGCGCGTTCTCCAAACCGGGATTGCGTCGTGGGATCATTTCTATAGGCGAATATATTTGTTTTATAACGCTTCGACTCGATAAAATTTAATATAACATGCGAGTTTGCACATTATCGATTAAATTGTTAATCGATTATTTTAGAATCGATTCTTATTGATTTTGTGTCGTAATCGAGTATCGAATATGTTCGTGCTGTGGCATTTGATTTTGTTCCTCACCATGTTAACCTTTACCGTAAGAGCGCCGGATATATATGATTTTAAAAATTCAAAAACACATGAGTACGTGGCGGGAATTGAACCTGCGCCCTCCAGATCGGAAGGCAGTCCACAGCAATAAACCACCGACGCTCTTAGTGGTAATTGTCCGGCGAAGCTATAAAGGTCATCTACGGCCAAAAGCAGTAGTCAGTTCGAAAAAAAAAAGCTGTATAAACTGTCAGTAAAAATCTAGCACAAAACCAAAGAACAAATCATAGAGCACTCTCCGTCTTGACACCATATTGCGATGTTGATTGATAAGCATGATGATTAATACGTCATTACTCGTTAGATGTATCTTATAACACTTATGTAACATAGGGCTGTCTAAAGATTTTGTTTCTAATGTCAAAAGCATGATAGGACCACCCAGTAAAGTGTATGAAATAAATAAATATCCACTGACATCGGAGCGTCGGTGGCTCAATGGTGTGGACTTTTGCCCTTCTTTCTGATTCTGAATAGAATAGAATATTTCTTTATTTGTTAAAAAAAACATGGTATAAAAGTTGTACATAAAATATTGGAGTGCACATGTTTCGCTATAAATAGTTAGCATGCAAATATTTAACGGATTAAAAATATATATTCAAGCTTAATTAAATGTCAAAATGGAACAATATTATTAATCTATACATTTATCATTTAAAAAGTCCTTTATGTCATAATAATTTTTTTTTAGAAGCCATTTAAAAAGATCAAATCCCACCACGTACCCATGTGTTTTCGAATTTTGGAAAATATATATACGTTATCCGACGTTCTTACGGTGAAGGAAAACATCGTCAGGAAACCTGCGCACATCTGCGAAGAGATTCAAAGGTTGTGCTTGAAGTCGTCCAATCCGCACTGGGCCCGCGTGGACGACTAAGGCCTAATTACCGTATACGGGTAGGCTCGTGCCCCTCGGTGGGGACGTTTCATGAGCTGATAATGATGATGATGATGACATTCACACAGCGCCATCTAGCCCCATGTTAAGCGTAAAATCTGTATTATGGGTACTAAATATCGGATAAACATATATTTTTTTTTTTGTAAATATATTTATACATAGAAAACACCCAGACCATTACAAACAGAGATGTTCATGCACACATATGTTTGCACTGCCGGGGTATTGAACCCTTGGTGTTGCAGTCGACTTCTCAACCGCTACACCAAATGGGTCGTCGTTTTGAAATAAAAAGATGCATACAAATGGGTTGCAGACCTTTTAATAAGAATATGCTCTATTTGAGAGGGTGTATATGTATAGTACAAGTTTGAGTGACAGTGGGCTGATCACAGAACCTATGTCCGTGCAGATGAGTTCTGGAGTGAGACCGCGTCTTGGCAAGCGTAGCGTGGGACGCTTGGATGGATGAACCAACGACTTACGAAAGGTCGCTGGAGGCTGGATGTGAAAAGTGGAGAACCGGGATATCTAGCTCAGAATGGGAAGACCTACATCCAGCAGTGGACTGCGATAGTTTGAAGAGAGAAAGGTACAATCTACTTGCTTAAATTGGGGCCAGACGGTGGTATTTAATTGTCTGTAGATGTTTATTATTAATTTATTACACTATAACATTTACAACAACTTTTGACGCCATCTTTAAAATATTTATGAAGATGGGCCCACTTTTGAGTGCCTTTAATTATTATACTGTTTCAAATAACCGTTGTAAACTTAACGACTAGTATATATTTCAGGCATAAAATCTAATAAATCTCCATCCGTATTTAATTTCTAACTAACCAAAGCTCAGACTGAACCAGTATAACAAGATCTCTTAGATCCTATCTGTTTTATACAAAAGCTCTTTTAACTAACGCTTTAAGGCTTCAATTCCCACGGTGTCGTCCAGTGACTCCCGTGAGAGAGGTCTGGCCTCTTTTTGGCTGATTTAAAGATGGTTTAATGTAACAAGCTTTATGTAACCCTGATTATGTTGCGGTAAATATACGTATTAGGCATTTTCTGAAATTACTGAAACTGGAAAATTAGGTAGCAATGATTTCACAATGAACAAATATTCATGGCGAGAGTTTTACCTGAGGAAAATTTATATGACTTGTATGAGTACCTTCATGTCACCTATATCTGGTAAGATATCAATAATGTTGCTATATGAACATAGCGTTCTGTTCCTATTATGATATTTAATTTTCATCATTTCAGGCCCCCCTAATGGCTTCCACACAGACCGATTGCTATGGATAAGTCATCCATCTGCTACCTGCTGCCTTAACCAGGTCATCCGTCCATCATTATTATTTATTTTGTTTAGTGAATGTTTCAGATGGCGTTTCAACGTTTGGCAACGATCTGTCCAAGCCTCTTACGCTACGCTTGCCGAGACGCGGTCTCCACTCCAGAACTCGTCTGCTCCAACGGCCCGAGGTTCTGCGACATACGTGACCAGCCCACTGCCACTTCAACTTGCTGATCCGGCGGGCTATGTTGTAATTTTTGTTCCTACAAGTATAACTAATAGGCTCTTATATAATATATACATATTATGCATGTATACTTACAATATTTAAATACCTTAGGCCTTTTCATGATTCATAATTTCGACGACCCATTCGGTGTTGCGGTTGAGAGGACGACTGCAACACCAAGGGTCCCCGGACAGGACATACATTTGTGTGCATGAAAATGTCTGTTTGTAATGGTCTGGATATTTTCTATGTATAATATGTATGTATTTACAAAAAAAAAATATAATTATGTTTATCCGTTGTTTAGTACCCATAATACAGGCTTCACGCTTAACTTGGGGCTAGAT
The DNA here is from genome assembly GCA_019425675.1 of Leucinodes orbonalis. Taxonomy (NCBI): domain Eukaryota; kingdom Metazoa; phylum Arthropoda; class Insecta; order Lepidoptera; family Crambidae; genus Leucinodes; species Leucinodes orbonalis. The sequence goes on along the minus strand of PQWD01000857.1, from coordinate 229,837 downwards.
GGCGCTGTGTGGATGTGAGTGGTTATTTATTTATTATAATTCAAATGCTGATAATCTTAAGATGTTCTATTCAACCACTGCTGGCCATAGTTCTCCGCTTTTCTCATCCAGCCTCCACCAGCGACCTTTCGCAAGATGTTAGAGGTTAAATAATATAATGATACAGTACCTGCCAAAAAAGCAATTTAAAACTCGCTTATTCTAAATTGATTCCCTCTTTTTCACCAGTTTAAATTAAAGATTAAAAAAACCCTCATGAAAAAAGGTTACTATACAATAGAAGAATATTTATCGGATAAAGATGTGTGGTCTTGCACTTAGTGTTCCAGTTACAAAATCTTTGTAATAAATTATTGTAAATCTATGTGTAGGCAAATGACAAAACTGTAACCACTGATATAAAAAGATTAAAAGAGTAACTCGAGTTTCTTGCCGGCTCTTCTCGAAGATCCTACTTATTCCGAACCGGTGGTAGAGTCACAAAAAATATGATAATAATAACAATTGACGATTCAAAAGTATCTGTAACAGATTTATTTGAATAAAGATTTTTTTCTTTCTTTCTTTCTTCTTCAACCTATCGCAGTCCAATGCTGGACATGGGTCCCCCCATGTTGCGCCAGACATCCCGGTCCTCCGCTTTTCTCATCCAGCTTCCACCAGCGACCTTTCGCAAGTCGTCGGTCCATCGGGCCGGAGGGCGTCCTACGCTACGCTTGCCAAGACGCGGTCTCCACTCCAGAACTCGTCTGCTCTAAATTGATTAAACTACTTAATTTACGATTTGAAACAAAATAATTTTTCAAGTACCATCAACTTTTCCAGTTTGGCAAACACCAAGGTCTAGAAAGGTATTTTCGAAATTCCAAACAATGGGTCACGTTTGTTTCTGTTCTGGGAAGGTCGATCGATACGGTTCACCTAACTGTACAAATAAGCCTTTGTTTTTTAAGCCGTTTGATGAGCAAAACGTTTCTATTTATTTATTTAAGGACAACCAACGTAACAAGCGATGATATCATTCACAATTAAAACTTATTAGTAACATAACAAATCGCTGTTATACTTAGAGGCTGCCACGACAATTTATGCCTTTTAATAAATTACAAAAGTTTTAACAATTAAAAAAATTTAGTCAATCTGTCTTAAAAAGTATCACTATAACGGGAGATAATCGGTTCGAAAATTATTTATATATTCATCCCAATCATAATTCCCCGGGAGGGCTGAGGTTCAAATCCCGACACGTACCAATGTATTTTCGAATTTTCGAAAAATATATGTACGTTATCCGACGCTCTTACGGTGAAGGAAAACATCGTGAGGAAACCTTCATGCACGCCTGAAGAAGATTCGAAGGTTTTGTGTGAAGTCGTCCAATCCGCACTGGGCCCGCGTGGACGACTAAGGCCTAATCACCCTATACGAGTAGGCTAGGTCGGTAGGGACGTTTAATAAGCTGATGATGAATCATAATAAATCATATTAAATAATTAATTAAATCATATCACAATAAAATGTTGTAAAACACTAAGGTAAAGTCAAAAACATTGTTAAACATCAGATAAAAAAATATATGACCAATCAAGTCGATCACGCAAAAACGACCACGAGGTTTTCTTAATGCGCGCGGTTTGGTCTCAGAATATACAGACGATACGATTTTTATTTTCATTTAATTATTTTATAGTATTATTTAATAGGCAGTATATGATAAAAATTGTGAATATAATTTGCTTATTATAATTATTTTGTCAACAAATGATATGATTCTGTACAAAACACTTTTTTTTTGTAAAGAGTAACTACTGAGCATCTTTCTGGATTCTTCTCAGTGGAAAACTACCGACCGAACCATTGGTAGCTTCATTTGACATCCATAAGTGTTCTGTAAGGACCTAAACTGAATAAACACTTTTCATTTTCATAATGGTATTAGTTGACATTATTATACACAGAGCATATTCTACGTCCATAATGAAACATTTTGATTGGTTAATAAGAACCACCAATAGTAAACCCATAACAATGCAATAAATAATTTGTATTGGTCCCCAAAAGTTAATAGCCCCTTTTACATCCAACCTTTCAAGACTTTACTGCAAATTAACTGCAAAACAAACATTTGCAAGCTTGTTAGAAACAGCGCCTGAAGTATCTTCTACAGTTGCAAAATTCTTAAAGCATAGAAAATTTTACTTTTAATACAAACATTTGTGTGCATGAACTTGTCTGTTTGTATTGGTCTGGGTGTTTTCTATGTATAATATGTATGTATTTACAAAAAAAGTATATAAGTATGTTTATCCGTTGTTTAGTATCCATATTACAGGCTAATGCAAGATGGCGTCTGTGTGAAAGAAACAAAGAAATACTTTATTGGGCAATAAACATACAAAATACAATAGAAAAAAAAAGAATGAATACAAATAAATGCCAAATAGGACCTTAGCATTTGTCCTAGCACGCTAGAAGAATGCCAGGACGCTGTTTGTCATTAAAGCCCGGGATGAAGGCCTGTGAAAGGCAGTGGATACTGCGATAGGGCTCCGAAACTACGATCTCCTTCGAAAAAGCTAAAACTAATCTTCATACCGATAGGCAGTATTCACCATCAGCTCAATAAACGTCCCCACCGAGGGGCACAAGCTGATCCGTATAGGGTGTTAAGGCCTTAGTCGTCCACGCGGCCTAGTACGGGTTGGCTTGGACGACATCACGCACAACCTTAAAATCACTTCGCAGGCGTGCGCAGGTTTTCTCGCGATGTTTTCCTTCACCGTAAGAGCGTCGGATTACGGTCATATAATTTCGAAAACACATTGGTACGTGGCGGGATTTGTACATTTTCGGAGGGCAACAGTCCACAACATTGAGCCGCCGTCGCTCTATATACGATGTATTACTTCATTTCAATAAACCTTAGTACCCCATAAAAACAAATTACTTAGAGTTTGAAGTGGGTACCAGTAGCAATCTGCGTTGCGAAATATTCCAATACATAACCAATTTGCCCATTACTTCAAATATCTTCTTCGGTATACACAAAATAGATCATTAGCGATATAAACTCATTCATCCATTGCAAAATGCATACAGACGTTCCGATGTGGCTCGCTACTCATGGGACGAGCATTCCATTCGACATGCGTTTTGATTAACAACCTTCGCTATTACGTTTAAAGTTCAAACCTGTTTGAAGCTTAGTTGAACTTAGAGTTGGCAAACACTAATCCGGTACAGATTGGTCATAATATTTGTGTTTTATATTGCGAACGGGTACATAATTTGCACTGACCTATATTCTAGTTCACTAACACCTATCCAAGACTGAAAAAGTGAAAAAGATATCGTCCCGTGAAATTAAAGTAGTATGCACTTTAGTGTTTCGGGATGAGGACACTGTAGCTAGTGAAATTACCGGGTATAAGAGAGGTAAAATCTGTTGTCTAGGTGACGGGGCAGTGCGGCATTGATGGAGAGTAATAACCGTTTATCAGTTGTTGGTGCACTTCATTGCTGCTCTGTTATGGTCAAGCGTATCATAGAATTTACATTTGGCCTCGGTATTCGAACCCACAACCTCCGAATCGCGTAGCCGAACGCTGTGCTCACTAGACCAAGGAGGCACTTACTCTTCTCTCTTCAACCTATCGCAGTCCACTGCTGGGCATAGGTCTCCCCCGTTTTGCGCCAGATATTACTATACTTACTCTTATTATAAGAAAATAGATGATTGTAATTGATATCCCGTCAAAATCGGCCCAGCTTTTGCAGAGATTATACAAAACAAACAGACACACAGACGGACGGACAGTCAGACAACTAAATATAAAAAAAATATTTGAAAAAGCTAAAGGCATTGGAAACCATTACGTCAAATGGGTACTTAAAAAAGGCGCATACGCACCGTATAACGAATGTGGTAAAAAACGGTTATTATAAAATTACAAACAAACAAGTAAATTTTATTTTTATGTATATTATCAAATGTCCCTTCTGTTCCCAAACTGTTGCAATCACTACTTTGTTGCGCTCCGAAGCAACGACGACTTGTGAAAAGAGGTGCGAGCATCGAATCGTGATATGTAACCGAGAACGGAGATTTGATGGCGGTCGTGATTCGACGAGTAGTTATTGTACCGAGGTCTCGCTATCATTATTGGATGTTTGAAAGAAAGAAAAACATTTATTGACCACACAGTTACACATTTACATCTATATTACAATTGAATATAACACAAAGGTGGGAAAAAAGGTATTGAACGTTAAAAAAACACAGATGTGGTCAAATGGGCCCGGTCTCAGCATAGGCTGCCGTGACAAATAAGTATTATCACGGGAGCGCTGATATTCCGGCGAGACCCAGGTGTCGCCATACCATAATCTTAACCTAGTAATATTTACATGTACATTTACAAAATCAAAAGCTATGGCTGTGTAGTGTGTATAGCCAACCTCCCTCACACATAGACATAAGTTAGTATATAAGCATAGTTGTAAGTCATTTGATATAGATAGACAATATACTCGGAGTGCACACCGAACACATAGTTTTATTGTCTCTCTTGCTTCCCACATTGCATGGATGCTTATATACTAACTTATGTCTATGTGTGAGGGAGGTTGGCTATACACACTACAGCTGTTTGACTTGACAATTTCTAATTAATACTGCGGTAAGAATTGTTGTTACATCATGCGCTGGTACAAATTGAAACATAACCTTGTGTTTAATTTACCTGCGTTAGAGCTAATATCACGTTGGAACCAAAGAATCTCTAAAGAATATTCAAGAATATTCAATATTTATTTATAATATAATATTCAATATTTTTGACCACTATCAAATTCTGATTGTAGGTGGATTACGGCCCTGGTCCGAGTTTCGGATTGGGCCGAGATGTCCCCTAACCCTTTACGATGTACCATTATGACGACCCATTTGGTGTAATGGTTTATAGACGTCATGCTTCATTATTTTTGACACAACTTTTTATTTGAAAAATTAAGCAATTTATTTTCATTACCAACATAGCCCGCGGATCAGCAAGTTGAAGTGGCAGTCTGGTACTGGTCACGTATGTCGCAGAACCGATGACCGTTGGAGCAGACGAGTTCTGGAGTGGAGACCGCGTCTCGGCAAGCGTAGCGTAGGACGCCCTCCGGCTCGATGGACTAACGACTTGCGAAAGGTCGCTGGTGGAGGCTGGATGAGAAAACCGAGGACCGGCATTTTGCGCAAAATGGGGAGAACCTATGTCCAGCAGTGGACTGCGATTGGTTGAATAGATAGATATTGATGATTCAATAGTGTCCTTAAAAGATTTATTTGAATAAAAATATTTGTTCGAGTTTGTGTTAATATATAATGATATCATTAGTACGCCATTATATGTTGTGAACGCAAAATGCAATACCAAATTGTCCATTTATCCTACATTCTTCATATTTATCGGTAAAACGGAGGGAGATGCGTAAGCTTACGACATTCACGCTTAGTCGAGGGCAGGTTCGATGTAAAGCGTCGATTTATGACCGCAAAATTACTATAGTTCATACAAAGTTCCACGGTGATTACGCAGATAGGCCAAAATGAATGTTCATATGTTTAAGTCGATATTTCATATCGACTCACTCGTATCGAGGCATTCGATTCGGTTTGAATATTTGGAAACTTTAAGAATAACGTTTGGGTTTAGCTGAGCAACCATCACAATAGTTGGTTATATCAACAAATATTATTCAAATAAAAAAAAAGAGCGTCGGTGGCTCAAAGGCAACTGTCCACACCATTGATCCACCGACGCTCTTAACTTATCTATAGGTATTATATATAAAATTAGCACTATATACTAAAACCTACAAGGGAGTTCAACTATGCTGTATAATTTCATCATTAACTCTCTGCCTCAATTTCAAGCCCCTCCGTGCTTGGGATGGCTAACTTCTTTTTAAACTCAAATTTAAGCTTAAATATTTTTATTAAAATAAATATTTCAAAGATACTTTTAATCATCAATTATTAGTAATTAGGTGGAAGAATCGATACTTAGGTTAACAAATCACAAAGCTTAGTAGAGACTCCCTAATCACAGACTTCCTTAAACAAAGCACTCTTATCGTTATTTAGAATGAAAACACCCACAGACGGTCAAAGATCATTACATACCAGATAACAACAAGTGCATCATAAATCCATGATAATGGGTATCTAATGCACTTCATCGGTTTATCTTTGGACACAAGAAGCTAATGTTATTATCTCATTTAATAAATTATTGCGCATTTATGAAACGGTTAAGGGTACTACTTAGTACTAACTTTACTGTACTACAGTTACTATTAATAATATTTACTCTTTTTCATGTTACAAAAAGCGGAGGACCGGGATATCTGTCGCAAAATGGGGGAGACCTATGTCCAGCTGTGGACTGCGATAGGTTGAATAGGAACAAAATGTAATGGATTGGACGCTCACCTGATGGTAAGTGGTACGCCTGACCATGACAGAACAGCATTGAAGGAGAGGAATAACCGTTAGTTATTATCTTCCATCAATGCTGCACTGCGCTCTACACCCGAGACGACAGATATTAGGTATCTTATAATCGGTAATTTCACTGGCTACAGTGCCCTCATCCCAGAACCCAAAAGAATGCATAATACTCCCGTTTCAAGGGACGATTTCTGGCACTGCGGTGTTGCCTACCTAGACGACTCAGTATCGAGTCTACCATCTAGCAAAATATCATCATCAGCTTATTAAACATTCCCACCGAAGGGCACGAGCCTACCCGTATAGGGCGACGATTAGGTCTAGTCGTCACGCGGGCTTTACGTGCGGATTTCTACTGTCAGGACTGCGAAACTGGAGAAGGCACAAAAGGCTTACTGTCTTGCTAATCTACCCCCATTCTAAATGGGGGGTGCTGGAAAGTTTGTATGGAAGGAATTCCGTAATTAATAAGAAGGCTGAAAAATGTATATGCAACTATTTGTTTGTAACAAAAAATATATGCCTATTTTTTGTTAGAAAGCCCTTTAGAGGGACGGGGGGGATTTTATATGATATGTTTGGAAGCTTAAACAGATAGAAGACGTAATAATATCAACTGGTAGCAGTGCAAAAATAATTATTCTGTTTTTCCAAG
>PQWD01000857.1:76791-220403 GCA_019425675.1 Leucinodes orbonalis | reverse complement strand
ATCATAAAAGAACTGCCAAGTAACTTACTTATTTAAGAATAAAAATTACAAAATTACTCTTTACGTTACCGCCCAGTCTGCAGAGTTACTAATTTGTTGATTAAAAAAATTTCAAAATGGCGCGTCAAAATGGCGGCCATAGCTCATCTCAAGCCGTCACCCGTGGCGAGAGTGGTGACGGACTCGTGATAGGGCAGACCTTGCCAGCACTTGTATAATTTGGAGCATCTGCGATTTTTTTGAACTAGTACGCGTACGATGAAATATTGTGCGAGTTTTAATGGTTTAATAAGTTAAATGGTAGTTTTTTTTACCAACATTCAAATAACGCCATCCAGCTTACATCTAGCTACTACTAGATAATAAATAAAAATAAAATTAAAATATCTATAAACATTCATACAGCACCATCTAGTACTAATTTAAGCAAGGAGCTTATACTATGAAGGTTAACAACGGATATTTATTTAATTAATAATCGAACCAATGGTGGGTTGAAATTAGTTTTAAATTTATTTTTTAAATCGTCCGCTTCAGAAGTTTTTTTATGTCATAAGTGCACGTGGCGGTCAGTTTGCTCACCTGGTGGTAAGTGATACGCCTGACCATGACAGATGCAGTGTTGAAGGAAATCAGTAACAATAGTAAGTAAGTAAGTTAATATTTATTCAGTGAATCATTATAACAAACTTCAGTTAATAAAAAAAAATCAAAAACCTTAGAACAAAAACAATAGGTAGTCATTATCTTACGTCAAAACTGAACTGCGCTCGTCACCCGAAACGACAGATGTTAGGTCTCTCTTATACCCAGTAATTTTACAAGCTCCAGGGCCCTCATCCCGAAACACAGGAACGCTCTCCTATTTTACGGGACGATAACGGCACAGCGGTGGTACCTACCTAAACGACTCAGTATCGAGTCTACAAGTAGATAACGACAGTTCGAACCAGTGGTAGCTTCATTTGTCATTCATAAGTGTTCCTTATGGACTTAAATTGAATAAATTCATTTTTTCATTATTTTTTTGTAGAACCTAACCTAATAAGAAGTGTCCTGTAACAACATAATAAATTATAAGTTTTCCACAACCCGCAATAAAATACCAAACCATATTTTTATACAAGCGCACGTTTCATTGATCACTTTTGTTTATTTGCAATATAGGATTATATACTAAATAATAAATACATTGCAACCAATAAATATGAGGTCAATTGATGATAGTGAGCAATGACGTCACATATCAGAAAAAAAATGTTTGATTTTGAGTTTTACAATAAACCTTAACTTATGAAAAAGAATTATATTTTTATTAATTTGAAAGAAGAAATATTTTTATTGGCCACAACATACAAAAATAAAACAAAGTAACCATTAGTTAAATGTGAATAAAACATACATATAACTAATTATTATTAGGAAAAAAACCTAATGGCCAATCAGGTACAACCTAAGCATAAACTGCAGTAGTAAGGGAACTACTGCAGAACTGATTTCTGGCTGTACCTGTGGCGAGTGAGTCACATACAAAAAATAGAAAAAAAAGGAGAAATTAAAATACAAACAGAAAATATTAAAACAAACACACAGCAAACAACTTAATTTATATAATAAAAAAGAATACAATAAGTGGAACGGAACGCGACTATGCCCAAGTTTGATACTTAAAGCGAAATATAAGACCGCTCAACATTTTAGCGCATGCCCGCCTAATTCACTTTCAGTGTTCATTGTTACTTTATAGTTCAAGTTCGCGGGTCGCAGTGCACCGAGTTTGATATTCACCGCAGTCCTTGTCTGCACAACAGATGACTGTGCCAATTTGATGGGAATTCGGATGACGTAACTAAAATGTTTAGTGAGCTTTGAATAAATGCGTTGCGTATCTGTTTATTTCTAACTAGCTTTTGCCCCCAGGTTTGCTTGGGTGAGGGGACACGATTTCGTACACAAATATCTATCACCTAAAGTAGGTGTTGGGTAGGATTAAAAAAATACCGGTACTTTTTGTTGAAAACAAACATGTGTACCAATTTTTTGGATTCCTGTATTTTTTATGTGTAGTAAGAGAAAAACTATAGAAAATCGAGTGAAAGACATAGTTGGTTACAGACTCGTTAGACTCATACAGCCGCGATGTATTTATAAGATTCCATAATAAACCAGTTTAAATATGTTACAAAGTGTGCAGGGTCAGGATGCTCACCTGATGGTAAGTTATACGCCTGACACGACAGAGGCATTGATTGAAAAATGATAAATGATAGACAACTATTATTCACCATGCAACGCCGCACTGCGCCCGTCATCCGAGACAACAGATGTTAGGTCTCTTATACCCGGTAACTTCACTAGCTACATTGCCCTCATCCCGAAACACAGTGCAAAACACTGGTATTTCCCGGGACGAAATCTGGCACTGCGGTGGTACCTACCTAGACGACTCAGTATCGAGTCTACCTACCATAAAAGCCTAAGACTTACCGTATATTTTAAGGTGATATACTCATCCATGACCATGAGGTTCGTCGGCATTTTTGGCGCACACGGCGTGATATGTCGAACCTTGATAAGTTAATATATCGCAAATTAGATCTTCGCTGTGAAATATTTAATACCGGTACCGGGAAATACATATACGAAACTATTTTATTTACTATATACTCTTCGACACGCTCGTGATTTTTTAATGCTGTATAATGAAATCAACTAGTTAGTAATGTTTCGCAGTAAAGTATAGGCGTTTCTACACAGCATAGTTTTACACCAAGTGTACGATGAAGTTTTGATATTAAGTTAATAGCTTAATATTAGGTATTAATACTCTAAGGTGTTGTACAGCGATGTCTTTTATCACCATGGTAACGGAGTAAATAGAGTTGTCAAGGTAGATTTTAAAATAGCAAAAAGATATTATCATATCCTACAATAAATCTGGAAGAAAGTATATTGACTTTTATTTTCGAGCAAGAGTAATATACCATAAAGCGAACATTAGTGAAATTAACCCATGGTGGTTAATCACCAAGGGTCCCGGGTTCGACTTCTGTACAGTATAAATGTTTGTTTGCGTGAACAAGCATGCGTGTATTAGTCCATCATCAGCACATTAAACGTCCTCACCGAGGGGCACGTGTCTAACCGTATAGGGTGAATAGGTCTTAGTTGTCCACGCGGGCCCAGTGCGGACGGCAAGCGTGCGCAGGTTTCCTCACGATGGTTTTCGTGTAATCTATGAGCGTCGGATAACATCCATATATTAAGATTTTTTTAAAAAAATAAGTTGTTTTATACATATATTTCGTTTGTGGTGAGGTCATTAAATGGTTTTTCACTTTCAGATTGAAAATTATTAATACGACTTGTTTATTGATTTTGATTACCGAAAGCCCGGGATTCCCCTCTTCCCCATATTTTCTTTTCCACATATTTTCTAAGGTTGGTATCTATAGCTGACGATATCATTTTATTATCATCATCAATTCAGCCTTATGCGTCCACTGCTGAACGAAGGCCTCCCCTAATGATTTCCACGCGGACCGATTCCTAACAGTTGACATCCATCTGCAACCCATTTTCTACTCGTTTTTCTACTCGTTTGCATACCCTTGTAATAAAAGTCACAAAACAACACATGTTCTTTACTTGGGTAGCAGCCTCTATGAAAAATAACTGTATATTTGGCGTGGCACTAAGGTCACAAATATCACAAAGGAAACGTCACCTCATCAGTACATCCCTGAAGGTCGAGAGAACAGGTCTCCATTCAGCTACCGTCAAATCTGATTGGCGTTGTCAGATGGAATCACTAACGCTTTTGTTACCAAAAAGGTATGTACGTAACCTTTAGTAGAATCATGCTTGAGTGATGTTAGTATTAGGGATAAATTTACTAGTAGGTGTTATAATAAGAGTGTCGTTGGCTTATGGTGTGGACTCTTGCCTTCCGATCTGGAGGGTACAGGTTTAAATCCTGCCGCGTACGAATGTCATTTCGAATTTTCGAAATTATATGTACGTTTATCAGATCCTGCGTTAAAGGTAAATATGAGGAAACCTGCGCTCGTCTACCAAGAGATTCGAGGGTTGTGCATGAAGTCGGCCAATCCTCACTGGGCCCGTATGGACGACTTATGCCTACATACCTTCACGGGTAGGCTCGTGGCCCTCGGTGGGGACGTTTAATGAGCTGATGATGATACGTTTTATTAGTTTTATTTAACATCGACAAAAACTGCTGTTTCCACAATTTTGTGGACATAAACTGTTTTAATATTATTATTGATGTGACAAATATCATTCTTAAGAGAACATCACGATTGTAATTCCAAGATCCGTCTTAAGGAACCTCTTATAAGTGTTTAGGGATTTCCAGTAGCCATTATTCATATTAGCTCCATTGGAATCCGCTTAGTGACCTGCTTCGAGATTGAAGGCCAGACGTGTGTTGCTAAGCGATACTTTTGCATCAATAATTTACCTATCATTAAACCGAGGTCCGTTGGAGCAGACGAGTTCTGGAGGGGAGATCGCGTCATGGCAAGCATAGCGTAGTACACCCGGACCGAGGGACCGACCACTTGCGGAAGGTTGTGGAGGCTGTATGTGAAAAGCGGGAGACCGGTATATCTGGTGCAAAATGGGGTTAAATCCTCATATTTAGGGTTTTTTTAACGATACTTAAGTAGGTTTCAAACCGTTATAAACTGACTTAAAGGATAAGATAAATAATCTATTAAAACACTATTCATCATCATCATCATCAGCTCATTAAACGTCCCCACGAGGGGCACGAGCCTACCGTATAGGGATTAGGCCTTAGTCGTCCACGCGGGCCCAGTGCGGATTGGACGACTTCACACACAACCTTCGAATCTCTTCGCAGGCATGCATGAAGGTTTCCTAACGATGTTTTCCTTCACCGTAAGAGCGTCGGATAACGTACATATATTTTTCGAAAATTCGAAAATACATTGGTACTATTCGAAAACACTATTACTACTATGGTAAGTCAGCATTATGGTGACAAAAGGCGAAGTAATATTATTATGTTACTCTTTTATTAAATGATTGTAAGCCCTTTGATAATTGAATTACTAAGGAAACAGACTATAGGAACTGTTCAAACCACAGATTTCCCAATACAGGAGATGGGGCAAGCCGCGTTTAAAGTGCGACAAATGTAAGCTCAACGAGCATACACTGGCTGCCAGTTTACGCTCTGTGAGACGAGTCAAGACGCACGAATATTAGAGGAAATTACCGTTTTTTTTCCAAAATGCCATCCTGTGCAATTGTAACATGCCATCATCGCAATGAATCAGTAAATTTACCAAGAAATATAATAACTTTTCACAGGTAAGAACCGAAAAGAAATTGCGACACTGGGACTACCTATAAACTGTGGTTCAAACTCTAATGCAGTCGTTCCCAAACTTATTTTGTATACTGCCCACTTTGAGAATAAATATTTTTTGCGCCCCATTTTTTACCTGTTTAAAAACCACTATAACTTCAAATTGAATTAATTAATTATTGAATTAATCATTTTCTTTCTGGGTCTCTTACCGCCCCCCTTGAGACCTGCAGCGCCCACAAGGGGGTGTTATCGCCCACTTTGGGAAAGACTGCTCTAATGTCATTTGGGTTGACATATAAGTTTTTGTATGTATTCATAAAGATGGCGTTGCAAGTATTTTGCATCGCACTAGTATTGCGATTCTCGAATAGTATAAGGCTGGTGTTATATTATGTATTTTTATCCTGCATTGTAAATTCTTTATTTATATCAATATAGTGAGTTATAGTGAGTTATATCTATACTACTGTGTCTAATTGCTGGCCCACAATCCCACGATTGTACAGGAACAGATAAAATAAATATAAAAAGGTTAGGTTAAGGAAGACCTTAATTTTCGAACATTGAATGACCAATGAATTTTATATTTGTACTAGCTTTGACAGCGGATGCGCTCGTGTTAAGAAGTGTATTTCGTCCCCTATTTATCTTTACTTATCTAACCTATTAGCTTTTTGTATGCAAAGTTTTAGCACGATCAGTTTAAAGTTTACAAACTTTCATCCCCTACTTTATTCTCTGGGGATAAAATTAATCAAATCCTCTCTTAGCGGATATCTATGTCATAACATCTACCTGCAAGCCAAATTTCTTACCGATCAGTGTTTCGGGTTTTGCGTTAATAGATCACTATGTCAGTCAGTAGATTGCGCAATATTGGCATCGGGACCGCTCGTCACGACAGCAAGTTCGATGCCCGAACGTGACGGCCCTTTCTAACGGAGTCCTTAGACGTAACAGAGCCTTGATTTTCTAGATTTTACTGAATAGTTCTTAATTTTGATGCTTTTTATAGAAAACTGTAGTTTCTATACAGTACCTTAAAGTTTCATCATCAGTTCATTTAAGGTCCTCAGCGAGAGGCACGAGCCTACCCGTATAGGGTAATTAGGCCTTATTCGTCCACGCGAGCCCAGTGCGAATTGGACGACTTCACACACAACCTTTGAATCTCTTCGGAGACGTGCATGAAGGTTTCCTCACGATGTTTTCCTCTACCGTAAGAGCGTCAGGTAACGTACATATAATTTTGAAAATTCGAAAACACATTAGTACGTGGCGGGATTTGAACCACAGCCCTCCCGGTAGGAGGGCAACAGTCCTCACCATTGAGCCACCGACGAACACCAAATTAGGGATGAAATACTTAGTACGTATCAAGGCGCTAGACTGATAGATGCCCGTTATGTTTTTATATCCCTGTGCTGTTCATCAGGCTTCCACCACCACACTACCTTCAATCCACCATCTCCCACTGCTGGACATAGGCATGGGAACAGCCTGCATCCATCCTCCACCCTCAAATCGTCGGTCCTCCCGACGCTTTACTAGGTGGTAGACTCGATACTGAGTCGTCTAGATAGGTACCACCGCAGTGCCAGATATCGTTACGTGTTTCAGAGTGTTATAGACAGTTATTATCCTCCATCAATCATCATGTCTCCCGAGACAACAGATGTTAGGTCTCTTATACCTAGTAATTTCACTAGCTATAGTGCCCTCATCCCGAAACACAGAAGTGCAAAACACTCCTGTTTCGCGGGACGATATCTGGCACTGCGGTGGTACCTACCTAGGCGACTCTGGCTACAACCTAGTAAATGGATTTTGACGTTGACTTTTTATATTCGGGATATCCTGCATCCTTTTCCGTCTATATGGTGTGGAAGCAGGATGCTCACGTCGGAAGAAAGCCACGCCTTGTCACAGAGTGGGTATACGTTCACATTCTATTGAATGCTATGAATTTGAACAGTGGAAACTATAGAGATGTTCATATTTCTTATTGACGACCCATTTGGTGTTGCGGTTGAGACGTCGACTGCGACACCAAGGGTTCCGGGTTCGATCCCCGGGCAGTACAAACATTTGTGTGCATGAACATGTCTGTTTGTAATGGTCTACGTGTTTTCTATGTATAATATGTATGTATTTACAAAAAAAATGTAAGTATGTTTATCCGTTGTTTAGCACCCGTAATACAGGCTTCACGCTTAACTTGGTGCTAGATGGCGCTGTGTGAATGTCAGTGGATATTTATTTATTAATATAGGCGTGATCGCCGTTGCACCCGTACAAAGCCGGGGTGGGTTGCTAGTATGTATCAATATAGACGACCCATATGGTGTAATCACGCATCGGTGGCTAAATCGTGTGGACTGTTACCTTCCTTCCTGGAGGGCGCAGGATCGAATCCCGTCACGTACCAATGTGTTTTCAAATTTTCGAAATTATATGTACGTTATCCGACGCTCTAACGGTGAAGGAAAACATCGTGAGGAAAGCTACGGACGCATGTGAAGAGATTCAAAGGTTGTGCGTGAAGTCGGCCGATCCGCACTGGGCCCGCGTGGACGTCTAAGGCCTATACAACCACGTAAGGGTAGCCTCGTGCCCCTCGGTGGGGACGTTTAATGAGCTGATGATGATGATGGTGTAATACTGAAGGTATCAGCTTGAGTTACCCTCATCCTGCTCTGCCATATTATTTTGCAAGAGGCGTGTTTTAATTTATTTGTAAAACTTTTTTTTTAAATTGTAAAACTTTTTAATATGCCTTTTATTTGTTTGGTATCCAATATGGGACTGATAATACCTGCCATTTTACGCCTGATATTCCGGTCTTCTGCTTTTCTCACGAGGGAGACCTATGTCTAGCAATGTACTGCGAAAAGTTGAATAAATAGGCCTGTTGCAATTATTTGTAGAGATTCACCCTGCGGAAAATTAATTTTATTTTATTTCAGTATTTACTTGGTTAGGTCTTTAATTTGTTTTTATGTTGTAGTAAGCAAACGAGTAACATAGTCTAACAGCCCTCCGGCACGATGGACCGACGACTTGCGGGCGGTCGCTGGTGGAGGCTGGATGAGAAAAGCGGAGGACCGGGATATCTGGCGCAAAATGGGGGAGACCTATGGCCACCAGTGGACTGCAATAGGTTCAAAAGAGAGGAAAACGAGTAAACGGCTCATCTGATGACACCGCCGCCATTACCAGAGGGCACTGAAATGCGTTGCCGGCCTTTCATAAGGGAATAGGTTTTTTTTAAGGTCGCCTATCGTATCGGTTCATTTACGGTAAGTTTATAATATATTGTGAATGTCTGTGAAAATTTCTTCATTTAATACCGACTCCACGGATGTTTATGCGCTTAAAACAGTTGACTAGTGACCGGGTAACATTTTCCAAAGGTTAAGTTTAACAGCGCTTAGCTTTAAGCCTTCGCGAACTACGTTCCACTATTTTGTTTATTGATAAACGCATTTGTTGATACGATTATTATGATAATGTGAGCGGGAATTCCTTAATTTATGTTTGACGACCCATTTGGGGACCCTTATACCAAGGATTCCAGGTAAGATCCCCGGCCAGTAATATTTTTGCATGGACATGTATGTTTGTATTGGTTTGGGTGTTTTCTATGTATATGTATGTATTTACAAAAAAATATGTGTTTAGTATGTTACTAGGTGGTAGACTCGATACTGAGTCGTCTAGGTACGTACCACCGCAGTGCCAGATATCGTCCCGTGGAATAGGAGTGCTATGCACTTTTGTGTTTCGGGATGAGGGCACTGTGGTGAAAGAGACCTAACATCTGTCGTTCGGGTGTCGGGCGCAGTGTGGCATTGATGGAGGATAATAACTGTCTATCAGTTGTTGGTCTCCTTTAATGCCGCTCTGTCATGGTCAGGCGTATCACTTACTATCAGGTTAGCGTCCTGACCGTACACTTATAACATTAATTATCTTATATCAGTTGTTAAGTACTTATAATACAAACATCACACTTAATTTGGGCCTAGATGGCGCTGTGTTAATGTCAGTAGACATGCTGAAATGCCTCCATGGTATATTGAGATCAGCGTTTGACATAGCTGCATGACCCGGATACCGTGTTGCAGAGCACAGGCCCGCAAAGCATAGCTATGGGGAGATTGGGCCAACACGCGCGCCCAATGCGGATTGGTGCGTGTTGACGACTACCATCCTTAGGTTGTAGCCGGCACCGACGGCTTCACGTGACAAACGAACGCACGGTATCATCTTTCTTTTCGGAAAATCAATGATTCAGCCTGATCTTCTAATCAAACTGGGAATAATCACACAAAAAGACGTTTCTCCGCGGGATTTGAACTCATGGCCTACGGGTTACGCAGCCAAACGCTGTGCCTATTAAACTACGGGGATAGTTAAGCATATCACTCCATAGTATCACAGATAGTGTACTATATAGTATGAAACAAAGTCGCTTTCTTTATCTCTATATATGCTTAAATCTTTTAAACTAAGCAAAGGATTGTGATGTCTATTTTTTTTATAGATAGGGTGATTGAAGATAAAGGTTTATGTATAATAACACCCATTAAATAGTGGAGAAATACTGTTATTTTTTAGGTTTGTGGTGGTAGCGGTCGGCCAGGGCGGCAGCGTGCCTATGATCAGCATTACACCTGCGCGAAGACGGGGCGGGTCGCTAGTTAAGTTATATGTTAAACGGTGAATCTACAAGATTTTGGCGACCCATTTGGTGTAATGGTTGAGACGTTCGGCTACTACAACAAGGGTTCCGGGTTCAATCCCCGGGCAGTACAAACATTTGTGTGCCTGAACATATATGTTTGTATTGGTCTGGATGTTTCTATGTATAATATGTATAAATCTACAAAAAAAAGTATGTAAGTATATTTATCCGTTGTTTAGTACCCATACTACAGGCTGCACGCTTAACTTGGGGTTAGATGGCGCTGTGTGAATGTCAGTGAATATTTATTTATTTATGACTTTGTGCATTAAAAACAACCTTTTATATAATGTAATTTCAATGAACAGTTTATAATGTGGATCCAAAACTTTTGATCGGATCTCACGTACATTTGGGGGCCTTTTACAGAATGCAAATCTATGCAAGTTATCAAGAGGCACAAGGTTCCCACGACGCCGGTGCATTTCGGACAAAGGAGGTAGCGGAATCAGTATACTGTACCAATGGACTAGCCTATTACATGACACTTCAGGGCACAGGCCTTCACAGCATAGCCAAGGGTAACTCAGGCTGTGTTCACATGTATCCAATTTCTCCATTTGAAACGAATAATTTTTTTACTAACCGACAATAAGAAAAAAGAGGTTACTCAATTCGACCGTATAATATGCTTTTTAGGGTTTCGTAGCCAAATGGCAAAAAACGGAACCCTTATAGATTCCTCATGTCTGTCTGTCCGTCCGTATGTCACGTCACACCCTTTTTTCTCCAAAACTATAAACACACACTAGAAACTTGAAATATATTTTGGGGTGCAAATATATTTCAGTTCAATAACTGAAACTCTTTTTTTTCATCGTACCCCCCCGTGTGGTGTATCAATGTGTAGAGCTTAAAAATGATAACCTCTTTATATATTACTATATATATATTTTTATAAATTGAATAGTTTGCGCAGACACTCTTGAAAAAATTGTGTCCCCCCCTCTACTTTCTAAAATATGGGGTTGATAAAATTTAAAAAAATATATGATAGATGAAAAAATAAATTGAGTCCATATATTTAATTCAAGATTATATATATGTATGTATGTGTGTGTATGTATATATTATATATATATATATATATATATGTTTGTATGTGTATGTGTAAACATATATATTTGTGGTCTTTATACTCATAATATTAGATTGTGTATTTTATATGTACCTATTTTTATTTAATTGGTCATTATTTTAGTTTATTTTTATTGTAGTTTTATATTAAGTGCATGGTTGTTTGCGTCTACGCTCTTATCATTTACCTATTGTTTGTCTGGTTCACAATGGCCTGCTGGAAGAAATCTCTAATAGATAAGCTAGCCTGTACATTCATTATAGTATATTATTATTATTACAGTTATTATTTTTAATACGAATCGCTGAAATTGAAAAATAAAATTTACAAATAAATACCTACGAACCAATATTTCAGCTTTATAATATAGGTGAGTATAAATATTAATTCTCAGTTCTCGTTTTACTTGGCACCGACTTCAAAATTATAAAAAAATATTTAACCATTTCTTAAAAAAACTTTATATTAGTTAAATTAAATTTCTTATACTTACAATCGTATTATTTTAACATTTTAATATCATAATATAGAGACTAAAAACAACATGTTAAAAAAATGTTTACTTTAAGTTTAAGATTTTTTTTAAATAAGAGTGTGTTATTGTACATGAAATGATAATGATAAGTCAAGGATACGTACATGTTAACTGTACAGCACGTAATCGAACCCAAACCCCAGGAGTAGCCGTTTGAACTCTTACACAGAGTCGTCAAATATACCATGATACAAAACTCGCTACATCTTATCTCATAAGACGGCCATCACCATCCATGGCGACATTATACTATCAAACGGTGGTTTACGCGTGTTATTCGTTCACAGTCAACTCGACCTTTTGCTGGTGCTTCGGACCAGTAATAAACTTTAAAGGGACCAGTACATGTTGATATAATCGGCTATATTCAATGAAATATATTATTTGAAGTCTTAAGTAGGTTTCATGAACTAACGAAATATACTCATAACATTATTGGCCTATAACGGCCTACTACAGTCCATATCATTGGCGGATATAAAAATTTGCCGCTAGTAGGCTAAACATTTTTGCCGCCCCTAGTAACTTTTGAAATTGAATACGTAGAAATGTTTTGGTGGGATTACATTTATTCTGAAATGTCAACTTTATGATTTGTTTAGTAATCTTTTATATACGGATTACGGACTCAATGTGTAAACATTAAATTATAAGTGTTTTTTTTTCTATTTCTGTAAGATAAAAAATATTTGGCCTAAATTTACCGCCCCTCTAAATCTCGCCCGAGGCTCTAGCCTGCTTAGCCTATTGGTAAATCCGCCACTGGTTATTCACGCCATTAACCAATTCTTTTGCCCCATGCGCGGAGCACTAACATAATATTATAATAATTAATTAACAAAATAATCTTAAACTAAAAAGAGTACGGACCATGAGTCTGTAGATGTAATTTTATTAATAAAACAATTTAAAAAATCCGCCACTGGTCCATATGCCTTCCCACACAGCATAGTTATGAGGAGATTGGTCTGTAACCCGGGCTCAATGCTGATTGGTGGTTGTTTATTAAACTATCCTTAAATTGTAGCCGGGACCGACTTAGCGTGCTCTCCGAAGCTTGAAATCATTTTCGGATATCATCAGGTGATCCAGCCTACAATGTCCTAAACGAAATGAGAAAATCGCACTTAGAAAAAACACCTACATTTATTTATTAAGAACAGAGTGACTTTTACGATACAGTCTCTTCAGGATTCGAATCCAAGGAACTCTGACCCTTTTTTGATGCGAAGTGGGGAAGTCCTCGACTTCGCCAGAATCAAGGTATCGGCGCGGATATATGGTAAATTTGCTGCCATGGCCCGCTCTATGGAAAGAGAGCGCGCCATGGCGGCAATTTTACCCTATACCAACGTATCCTCACCCGCCCAAGGATCGGACACGTTGGCTTTTGGCAATCACCGGTGCGGAGGGTATTTATCTAAATGCTCCCCAGGCGTGTGGGAAATATCTGTACCTATTCAAGGTGAGTAACTCTGTGTGACTTTCCCAGGATTTGTTAGGACATTGAAGGCTAACCAGATTGTCTGAAAAGAAAACTTCAAGCTATCGGTCCCGGCTACTCGATTTGTTCCTACTCACACTTATCGTCATGTTTTGATAACTTAGATAATATCTTCATCATCATCATCATCATCAGCTCATTAAACGTCCCCACCGAGGGGCACGAGCCTACCCGTATAGGGTGATTAGGCCTTAGTCGTCCACGCGGGCCCAGTGCGGATTGGACGACTTCACACACAACCTTCGAATCTCTTCGCAGGCGTGCATGAAGGTTTCCTCACGATGTTTTCCTTCACCGTAAGAGCGTCGGATAACGTACATATATTTTTCGAAAATTCGAAAATACATTGGTACGTGTCGGGATTTGAACCTCAGCCCTCCCGGTAGGAAGGCGACCGTCCACACCACTGAGCCACCGACGATCTTCATACTTTGTAGCATATGTGTTTAAGAGGTGTGTAAGCTTTATAGCTTACATACCTCCTTATGGCCGGCAATCTTGTAGCTCCTTAGGGGGTTGCAAATGTCCATGGGCGTCAGTATTCACTTTCCATCAGGTGATCTGCCATCTCGTTTCCCCCCTATCACATAACAAAATAAGTTCTATTCAAATCTCAAAAGAAGAGTAAGAAACATCCACCCATACTTACAAACTTTCTTTTTAATTAAATTTGTGGATAATAGGTTTAATAAACGAAACAACAAAAAACTTCTGTAATAAACCATTTAATTTACGCTACCTGTGCACCAGTAACGCCCTCTATACATTCACATGGTAAATTCAGAAACTTAATACAAAAACATGAATCCGATTTTATCTGTGGTTTCTACAATTTCACAATAAATTCGTAAAAGTATACAAAAATAATATAAAACGAACTTAGTATTACAATGAAAATACATTTAAAATGAAAAAAAGTCATGTAATTATAAATTGTGAAGAAAACTGACAAAAATACAAGGCAATATTTAAATATTTTATAATAATAACGTTTAATAGAAATCATGGCCGCTTACCAGTGACGTAAAAAGATATTTTAAAATTTCTGCCACATCTAACATCCAACGAAATATAATATATACAAAATTTATAGTGACGAGAAAAATAAACTATCAAACATTTTTCAGTAGGTACTTAAATGTTTATGAATGTAAGACAAAGTTAATAATTACGAGTAAATTATGCTTTCCCAATACAAAGAGCAGCAATAAAAGTAATCAACTACTTATGGGTCTCAAGTCTTAAACCAACTTCATCCAAATAGTAGTACCTTTTTCCATCGCGATCAGCGTGGATTAGAAACCCATCCCCTAAAGCTTTGTCATTGTATGAGGCCTACGACTATCAGTAGAGTTCATAGCTCAAGAGCTACAAGTCGTAGTTTTAACAAACCTCAACGCCAAAACTTTACTCTTTCTCTTCATGTTCAAAAACTACCCGAAAAATAATCCAAAGAATATCTGGCATATTCTCAGAAAAGTTCTCCCCAATAGCGCCACTTCTTATCAGCAGATATCAGATTATATCCCCTGTCATCAGGTAGCGTACACCAAATATAATGATCACAACATTTAAGCATATATAAAAAAGATATCTTCTTAATAATAAAGATAATTTAATATGCACTGTAAACTAAAAATATTTCTTCTAAATATTTAAGTACAAGAGTATAAAGATAACAACTTAATAATAATAAATTAAAATAAAATTCATTGTGATGTTATTTTATTTCATGTTACGTGAGGGGGTAATTTTTATTATTTTATTTTAATTTTTTCGCTACCGAAGCTACTCAATTGCTTCGCGGATTTCCGAAGAAATTCAATGCTTTGCGAATCCATGCAAATACATAACAAACAATTACATAACCTTTGTTTTAATTATACCTTTACGTATAACTGAAATATATATTTTTCACTGAGATCACTTAATATATTGGGTATAAATGTTAATTGAAAGTGTTGGTAAATAATGGGAAAAGTTACTCAATCATAAATATACTTAATCAATCTAAATACATGAAATATATTACTAATAAAAAACTCATTTATGAAATATAATTTAGATAATCAAATCCCAAGATCTTAATAATTAAAGACTAAAATAATAACTCAACTTAAAAATGTTTTGCCTAAGTAAAAAAACCTAAAAAAATATTTTACAACTTAAGTACTAAAAAATAATTTACACTCATGTCCAGTCATGTTGGTCATGCGAGCGAGGACAATACAGAGCAAAGATAATTTTAACATTGAACATAACTCCGAACTACGGTTGTAGTAATTTGTAAAAATTTCTATAGAGCTTGAATTGAATTGATTTATGGAAGTATATAAAAAGAAGAAACAATATCTATAGATGCTGATGAAACTAAGCTACTTTATCAGATAGCGTTTATTTTTAATACCAAATGCCTTCTACTCTAACCTTGCCTGGGTTAGATTAGAAGGAACCTTAATTTAGCTAAATGTGCAGGACATCTTTTTTATATAAAGACGTATGAAAGCATATGACCTACTGTGCCAACCCATATATGGATAAGGACAAGAGAATGATTACGAAGGACACCATTTTGTTATATCATTGACTTTGAAGGTTCTTTTAGTTAAAAAGCCAGAGGTTTTGTCACGTATGTACATAGCGCCATCTAGTGGTGAATAGAAGAACTACCCAGTCCCCGTTTGCCGCTCACTCGCACGATGTATAACTTAATCTAATAATAATTTAAGTTGTGGTTAAGTTAAAATAGGTACACTTAAGTATAGGAACATTAAATTGCAAGTAGTCACATCGGCGGGTAACTTCGTTGTCGGCGGTTTTTGAAGTTTACTGGAAGAGAAAAAAAAAATTGTTTGACACACGAAAAAAGAAAGTAGCGCTTTTAATATCGTTATACACATTGACGTCAAATTTAATGTGACGGTTGAGAAGTTAGCTATTATACCCTGGGTTCTGGGTTCGATCTCAGAACATTTGTCGACACGAACTTGTCTCCTCGTATAAGGCATGGTGTTTCTATAATTTGATTAAAATGGATATAAGTATGTTTATAATTTATTTAGTACATCGTACAACCTGATTGTAAGAATTAGGGCTACAAGTCACTGTGTGAATATGGATGGATATCGATATTCATTTATTTATTCGTTCTATTATTAATATGGCAATGTTACGGGCCGATGAAAGAGACTGACTGTAAAATTACTGAAAACTGAGACTTGACACGTTTAGCATCAAGTTTGGCAAATTATTATGGGATCACTGCTTTATTCACATTCAAGTGCCACTTGAATCTTTTCCATAAAAATAACAATATCGTCAAAATAAATCTCACCTGTTTCTTTGCCGGGTATAAGAAGGTTTGCACGGAGTCTTTCCCATACTTGTTTTTGACAGTGCACGTATATTTTCCCATATCCTCCTCCCAAGTGATGTCGTTGATCAGTAAATCACCAGATGGAAGCACCTGTAATTGATTTTTTACTGTTTTTAAAGTTCAAATAGGGATACTTAAAGTCGAAATAGTTAAGGTTCATAAAGTTGATGTCAAAAGCAGTACAAAATCAACTTTTGAAATTACAGGTTCAATCCATACGTGGTTGTTGTCAGACCTATTGCTGAATATGGAAACCTTTACTTGGTTGTATGCTGATTGACGTCGAATTTGACATGGGTGGTTACGGTAATTAAGAATACATTTATCACTACCCTTACTCTGTCTACGCGGGTACCTTATGAGGCCACTAAGAATGGAATAGAATATAATAAATTTATTTGTATAGAATAAGTCATGTTAAGAAAGGTGTCACATAAGTGGTACATAGTATATTCTGCCTGTTTAAGGTATGCTAATATATATTACTTCAATTTTTAAAGCTTATTAATAATACAACGTTTGTTATTAATACTTATTAAATTGTATATTATTTCCGTCGTTTCTTTTTGAAATTATTACTATAAGTAGAGGCACGTAAGATATTTCCCTCATTTAACATATTAGAGTCAAGACTTTCAGCGGAGAACAGAAATCAGCGCTCTCCCATCCAATCTAATTTTCATAGGTTTGCTATTCCAAGCTCAGCGTGAAGATTGCAGCAAAACCTTCACTAACGTTTTAGAGACCCTCACTATACCGGTAGACTATCATTGTCCAATTAAGCAAATATCTCACCTAACTCTTGAATTCTCATACACGAGCTCGTCATTGCTGTCGGTCCAGTAGACTTGCGCCTTCACCGAGCTGTGGAACCGACAGGGAAGCAGCACCGTGGTGCCGATGTCTTGGAAGATCTCATCGTAGTACTCCGTGATAACTGGCTTGGCTGGCTTGCGGAACAATGCTTCTAGACCGAAGAGGTTATCTTCGTCATCTGTAAATGTTAAGATGATTATAATAAAAACTTTTGATTAGTACATGTTCCGATGTGCTAGGGTATGAGATCTTGGATTCATATGGCAGATTCAATGCATACCTTTATTTATAAACTAGACTGACACTAATAGTTAAGACCTTTGTTACTAACGTGTATGGGCTTGGCGTAAAATAAATGAATTTATTATTATTATCTTAGTTATTGAGAAAAGTTGTGCCCTCTTTTAGCCTTTTGGAGCTGAGGGCGGGTTTACGTAGAGTCAAAGAAATAATCTATTCAAATAGTTATGTCAATGCTTGAAAAATACAGCAAATTATCTATACGATTAAATTGCTCGTTCGTTTGATACAGGAGGTTATAATATGTAGATTTAAAAATCGTATTATTCTAAAAAGAAACAAACAAGACTCTTTAAATACAACATAATTGAATATTTTGAGTCCTCTTCCTCGATATCTTTCCTCAACGTAATTAAAAATAGCAAGAGAAAGTGACCCCAAATTTAGAGGTCTGAAAAATATTTAAAACTCTGGAAAAATCTCAAAGTTGAAAAAAAAACTAATCTTTAGGTCTTTGTTCTGATTTGTCTTACTACTTACTTTCAATAAAAAAATATGACCGAGCAAATAGTAAAAATCTAAGCAAAGGTTAGAAGCTATCCTCATGACAATTTTAATTACCTGCAGCACCAATAATGGTGGTGGTAGCCAGCTGCTGCTTCGGACCAGCCGTTGCCACGCAGGTGTACTCGTCTCCATCAACAGCTGAGTTCACCACGACCTTGGAAGTCAGACGGGCCAGGCTTGAAGGGTGGATGCTGATTATCTCGTTGGCCACATCGTACTGGAAAAAAATCTATTTGAATAATATGCATTTAGCATGCTTGTGGTGATCGTAGATTAGAAATTGACATGTATACGTGTTATGTATAACTTCTTCCATGGGTTTAAATGTCTGATAAATATAATTATATATATTTTTATACTTAAAATATGATATATCACCAATACAAACAAATAAATTCAGGTATACTAATGTACTACTCGAGAATTGAACCAGGAACCCTTGGTTTAGTAGCCCTTGTATCACAAGGACCATCAGAAGAAGGGATGGAAAGTTTTGCAAAGTATACTTTAATCATAATATTTGTTGATATGTTTCTTTGATGCGCAAAAATGGCTCTAGTGGTTTAACTGAAATTTGGTACCTATATGAGGGTGTCGAGAGTAAGCAGTCGATCTATAATATTATTATGTTTGCATCAACTTGAGGATTTTCTTTCGAGTGTTTAAGACGTTTTCTTTTTCAAGTAGTATGCACGCTCGAGTAATTTCGTCTTGCGACCAGGTACTTTTTATTATTTTGTGACTTAATAGCTTAGTTTACTACATCATTAAGAAGTAGACCTATCTTCGCCACTGCACAGTGGGCGCCGGTTTACGATGATCTCGCAGGTGAGCTCCATTCTAGTTCCAGGCGCAAGTCTGGCAGTCTCTGGCGGGTCCAGGATGCTCACAACGTCCTTAAACCTTAAACTTCTTCGGGGCTGGAACTATACAGAAAAACATTAATTAGTTCTTCTATATTATTATCATACCTAGTTTTAAGGTGG
The DNA here is from genome assembly GCA_019425675.1 of Leucinodes orbonalis. Classification (NCBI taxonomy): domain Eukaryota; kingdom Metazoa; phylum Arthropoda; class Insecta; order Lepidoptera; family Crambidae; genus Leucinodes; species Leucinodes orbonalis. The sequence goes on along the minus strand of PQWD01000857.1, from coordinate 201,192 downwards.
CGGGTAGCAGATGTCAACTGCAAGAGATCGGTCGCGTGGTATATTCATTAGGGGAGGCCTTCGTTCAGCAGTGGACTACTAGGTTGTTATGATGATGGTGATTATTTCATCTGTCAATATCGTCTTAATGCAAGTGACAGGGTTTCTTGTACAGTATTGCTGTGGGGACATTAGGTTAAAACCACCACACGGTCTCATTTCAGCATTGATAGCCGATGTCGGTCTACTGCAGGGAGCAGACCTTTCGTACAGCATAGTTATGGGGAGATTGGTCAAAACCACAGATTTCCTAATACAGGAGATGGGGCAAGCCGCGTTTAAAGTGCGACAAATGTAAGCTCAACGAGCATACACTGGCTGCCAGTTTACGCTCTGTGAGACGAGTCAAGACGCACAAATATTAAAAGAAATTACCGTTTTTTTCCAAAATGCCATCCTGTGCAATTGTAACATGCCATCATCGCAATGAATAGTAAATTTACCAAGAAAATATAATAACTTTTCACTGGTAAGAACCGAAAAGAAATTGCGACACTGGACTGCTATAAACTTGGCGGCTTGTCCAGTCTAATTGTATATTCGGATGTCTGTGGTCAAAACTTTGGTGGGACTGGAGTGCCCAAAGAGGTTTGGTGGTTACTACTAGCCTAAGATTGCGGCCGGGACCGATGATAAACGTGCTCTTCAAAGTTCGGAATCATCTATCTTTTAAAAAAATAAGGCGAGCAAACATGCGATGACATTGCATCTTAAAAATAAACAATTAGCGAACTAGAGACAAATCATACATTTTAATAAATTAATATGATTTCAAACCCTCGTAAAATTAGATTTAACAAAATGTTTGATTCAAAAAGGAAATGGCACGCAAACAAATTGTATGAAAATTATTCAGTCCGATGTATTTATCAGGAATTGAAATGTTTACTGAAAGAGAAAAAGTTCATGAAAATTGTAATGTGGGGAGATTAAAAAACAGTGGTTTCAAAGTGCATAAAAAAAAATCGTTCCATAAACTCATTACTTATGCATACAATTGTGATAAATACGATGATATTCAATGAGGTCAGCTATTTTTAACCCTTCAGTTAAAGATATAACAAAAAATCCTCGTGAAACTTAGACCGCACAGCCAATGATGTATTTTACTATTCAATTTCAATTTAAACCAGAATTATTATTATTAAGGTGCAAAGTGTAAAAGACCACCAGTCCCACCACCACCACCACGACCACCAGTCAAAATCTGTTATTTGCGCGGCTGATTAACATCGCATGGCGACCGACCATTACCAGCACAATGAAGACGCATCGTGCGTAGAGTATGCCGATTGGTCATTAGCATTTCCCACGCTACTTAAATTGGTCCATTGCACAGGTACATCGGTGAGCCTTATTATTTGTGTACAAATATAATGTGTCTAATTAATTGGGAAGTACTGTCTTAAAACTGAATCTGAAACAGTAATTCCTGAAATATCGATATGATTATTGGTAATTTTTAAAAAATGGTATTAAAACTGATCTAATTGATAAATAATTTAACATCGTGACATCATAATGTTGTAAAGCCATAGAAAATTTATAGAAATAAGTCGTTATGACGGATAAAAAAGTTTCTCAGTTTTCAGTACAATTTATGTAAGTAATTCAGTGGTCTTAAAGAGTTTCGTGCTGGATTTTCTCAGTAGATAACTACAGTCTGAACCATTATCATCTTTATTTGACTTTCATTAGTGTTGTTTATGGACCTTAATTGAGAAAATTTCGATTTGTCATTCCAAATTTCTTGCTAGAGCTGTAGGTTTGAGTCGTGACCGACGACCTCATCTTATTAAATACATTGCTAGCACACAAAGCCAGCACATACTAATGTTCCACGAACAAATCGACACGATACCCTCAGATACGACCCATTTGGTGTTGCGGTTGAGAGGTGGACTGCAACATCAAGGGTTCCGGGTTCGATCCCCGGGCAGTACAAACATTTGTGTGCATGAACATGTATGTTTGTATTGGTCTGGGTGTTTTCTATGTATAATTGTATGTATTTACAAATATATATATGTATGTTTATCCGTTGTTTAGTACCCATAATACAGGCTTCACGCTTAACTTGGGGCTAGATGGCGCTGTGTGAATGTCACTGGATATTTATTTAGGTACACGTGTCAGTCAGAAATGACAAATTTGCCTTTATAATCCACATCCTCAGACAGACGATTTGTTATTCAATTAGTTGCTTTGCACATCTGGCCGTAATACACGAGATTTGGTTATAAAATTTTTCGGTATTTAAGCTTGAATTTAAAATTTGAAAGAATAATTCTGTATATTATCACCAATATTTTGAGAAGATCAACTGAGGTTTTTGTTGAATTCTTCTCTGTAGAAAACTACTCAGGACCAATTGTTAGATTACATTGAACTCTTCTTTACTCGTTTATGATCATGATCAACATGAGCCGGCGGCTTGCTGGAGTTCGCTGGTAGACAATGGTGTGCACAGATATTATGAGGAAGGTATACAAAATGAGTGACACTAATCACAAAAACAAAAACTGATTTACATTATTATCAAATTGAGTGCTGTTGAGAGCGTCGGTGGCTCAGTGGTGTGGACTGTCGCCTTCCTACCGGGAGGGCTGAGGTTCAAATCCCGACACGTACCAATGTATTTTCGAAAATGTATGCACGTTATCCGACGCTTTTACGGTGAAGGAAAACATCGTGAGGAAACCTTCATGCACGCCTGCGAAGAGATTCGAAGGTTGTGTGTTAAGTCGTCCAATCCGCACTGGGCCCACGTGGACGACTAAGGCCTAATCACCCTATACGGGTAGGCTCGTGCCCCTCGGTGGGGACGTTTCATGAGCTGATGATGATGAGTGCTGTTGATGACAGCAGATGGCCTATGGTTTCAAATCTGTAGAGAAAAATGGGCGAATAAGTGGGAATCATTTAATGTTGGTGATTTTCCGGGTTGTCTGGACGCACAGGGCATGCACTGCTTATTACATATATGGTGTGGTGGTGGAGTCAGGTTGAGAAAAGCGGAGGACCGGCATTTTTAGAGTAGAATAAGGAAGAGTGACTTCAATCTAATAAAGACATTTTTAGTGGAAAACCTGATTAACTGAGATAGAATGTGTCAAGTAAAAGTTCCTAAAAGTTATGTTTTTTGCAGCCTTTGGCATTTTCTTACCATTAGATACCGAACAGCATTTATAAGTCGCATTAAATATTAAACTTCGCGGAAATCATGAAATCCATATATGATATAAAACTGCAAGTAGACACGAATAATTGAATATGTATCGTAAGAAATCCGAATCTAAATCGATCGATGACCAAATAGGGATGTAATCGGCTGAATCCTATTAATTCGATAAATTTTCGGCGAGTGTTTAATATCATCAGTCATCATCAGCGTATTAAACGTCCCCACCGTGGGCACGAGCCTACCTGTAAAGGGTGTATACTCGTACTAAAGTCGACCAATCCGCACCAATATGAACAATTCATCATTAAACCATTCACTGCTTTAAAACAGTCTCTTTGTTCATGAAGGAACGTTATTTCTTCGCGTTTTAGCGTCACTTCAGTTAGCTGAAACCTTGAAATGAACAAAGACTATATTTTACTGCGGGAAAATATCTTTACCACGGTTATCACCGCGGTACGCAGCTAGAAGAAAATAATAATAGAAGAGAAGAGATATTAGGAAAGAATAATAATCGATAAAATAAACTCACCACTGGGTGTAAATCATTGTTCAGAACATTTTTGCCTTCAATTTGTGCGTTGGCTTCGAAACCGCACTGGAGCGACACTAGCGCCGCGACGAGTAGAGACACTAAGTTGATCATGTTGCTATTTGTCAGTAGATGGCGTTGTCTCGAAAAGCTTTAGAAAGCTGAAACAAAATATAAAACATGATACATATTTTCCAATAAGGTATTGTTAACTATGCTTTTCTCAGGCTGTAATGGTCCTAGCCAAACTGGGAAAAAACGCGCAGTGACTTTCAAGAAGTGGCCTCCCAGCGGGATTGAATCTACGATCCCCGGAACAAAAACAAAAACCAAAGTTCAGACTACTAACCATGGAGGCAGTCACCACTGTCATCATCAGCTCATTAAGCATCCCCACTGAGGAACTCGAGCCTACCCGTAAATTATATATAAGCCTTAGTCATCCACGCGAGTCCAGTGCGAATTGACGACTTCACGCACAACCTTTGAATATTTTCACAGGCGTGCGCAGGTTTCCTCACGATGTTTTCTTGCACCATAAGAGCGTCGGATAAACGTAAAATTCGAATAGACATTGGTACGTGGTGGGATTTGAACCTGCGCCCAGGTCGAAAGGCAACATTCCACACCAATGAGCTACCGACGAAGTCACCACTCAGTATAAGTATATTAAATAATATGGACCTTTCATAAAGTACTAGAAACAATGACCAGTTAGCAAATTCCACCCTTTTGTTGAACGCGTGATAAATTGTTAGCGAAGCGATTTTAAATGCTTACATAGTCGCATATGTTCCAATGGGGGTGTTATATATTTAATTATAATACAACAATATATTTTACATAGAGCGCCGGTGGCTCCGTGGTTTGGACTGTTGCCTTATGATCGGGAGGGCGGTTCAAATCCCGCCACGTACCAATGTGATTTAGAATTTTCGAAATTATATGTACGTTATCGACGCTTTGACGGCGAAGGAAAACATCGTAAGGAAACCTGCCCATGCTTGCGAAGAGGTTCAAAGGTTGCGCGTGATGTCCAACCCGCACCGTGTAGGCTTATGCCCCTCTGTGGGTACCTTTAATGAGCTAATTATGGTGATATTTTACATAAGTTCAACGTGCTATGGAGAGGGTCATGCTAGGTGTTTCCCTACGCGATAAGATCCGGAACGAGGATATCCGTAAGAGAACTAGAGTGACCGACATAGCCCACAGGATAAGCAAGTTCAAGTGGCAGTGGGCAAGGCACATAGTGCGTAGAACCGATGGCCGATGGGGTGGAAAGGTTCTCCAGTGGCGTCCACGTAACAGGAAAAGTAGAGCAGGCCGACTCCCGACTGGATGGACGGATGACCTGGTTAAGGTGGTGGGTAGCAGATGGATGTCAACTGCAAGGGATTGGCCCGCGTGGATATTATTAGGGGAGGTCTTTGTTCAGCAGTGGATATTAAAGGCTGTAATGATGATGATGATTGTTACTTAAGTAAACCACAGCGTCATCAGCCCCATTTGTACTATGAGCTTTTTCTATAGGTTTCAGACAAATTATTAACAGTGCTAGACAGTGCGATCAAAAATTCAAGCTCATGGATATAACAGTACCATTGCCCACTTTTTTTTTTTTCGAACTGACTACTGCTGTTGGCCGCAGATGGCCTTTACAGCTTCACCGGGCAAGTGGCGAGCGCAGATGGCTCTCAGCCTTAAACACCATTGTCCACGCGGGCCCAGTGTGGATTAGCCGACTTCATGCGCTACCTTTGAATCTCTTCGCAGGCGTGCGCCGGTTACCTTACGTATACCAAAAATACAACTTGAAATTTTTTTGTCTGTCTGTCTGTACGTTTGTTCCGGGTAATCTCTGAAACAGCTGGATTTGCACGGGACTTTTTTTGGCAGGTAGCTGATTTAATAAGGAAATACTTATACTACTTTCATTTTTGATAATACTTTTTTTAAGGAAAAAAAGCATTGTGTAAGCGTCGGCCCCGCGTCGCGTGACTTAACGAAGCGATTTTAGCTTATGTTTTACTGCGGGAGAATATCTTATACCGCGAGTAACACCGCGGGGAACAGCTAGGTTTGTATTAAAGTTGCTCGATCGGTAAAAGCTAACAATTTACTGATATAGCGAAATGGGATACAATCCATACTCGGGTTACGGGTAATGACCCTTTTTATCTGTTACAAGGTGTAATAATGTAAACCCATTATGATACGATAATAATAACTTCAAAGGTTCAAATCCCGACACGTACCAATATATCGAATTTTGGAAATTATATGTACGTTATCCGACGCCGTAATGAAGGAAAACATCGTGAGGAAACCTGCGCACGCCTGCGGAGAAATTCTAAGGTTGTGCGTGAAGTTGTCCAACCCGCACTGGGCCCGCGTGGACGGTTAAGGCCTAATCACCCTATATGAGTAGGCTCGTGCCCCTCGGTGGGGACGTTTGATGAGCTGATGATGATGAATAACGTCAAAGCTTTCAAATCGCTGACTTGATGTAAAATAGATAATGGAGTCTTGTCAATTGACATAAAAGGATTATGTCAATTGACAAGACTCCTTCAATCGCTTCCGAAATATCCAATTCACGCTAATTATTTTTGAAGCCTTTCTTACCTAAGAAAATACCAAGCTACGTGGGAAGGCCTGTCCCCGTGGAATGCTAGAGGCTAATGATTATGATCTTTAAAGTAAAACTTCTTTAGACGCGAATAGACTCTTGTCTTTGTTTTGTTTTCGACATGATAATTTCCGAAATTCTTAAAAAAGGTAAATCAAAAACCTTGTATACTCTGTTAACCCTTGAACCGTCATAGACGCATTAAAGCGTCACAAACAATAGATTTCCCATTGTGTCTGATTCCTGGTAGTCAAAGGGTTAAAAATGCACCAAATTTTTTCTAATGTTGGACTTCTTCTTTAACATTTTATTTTAACCTAAATTGCTCCTCTGCTTGATTGATATATTTTTAACGTGTGTTTGTTTACATATTTGTCAAGGCACCTAATAATATTTATGGCATAAGTCTAAAAGCCTTTCTCTCTTGGAGAGACGAGTACTTTCGCTCTCTTCACCCTATCGCAGTCCACTGCTGGACTGGAAATGTCTCCCCCATGCTGTTTCAAAATCCCGGTCTTCCTCATTCAGCCTCTGTCTTCGACCTTTCGCAAGCCATCGGTTCTACGCTATGCTTGCCAAGATACGGTCTCCACTCGATAACTCATCTGCTCCAACGGCCATCGGTTCTGCGACATACGTGACCACGCCACTGCCGCTTCAACTTACTGTGTTGTTATATTTGTCAAGATATCTACGATTTCTCTACTAATTTGGGTATGTAAATATTTATCATCAATAATTTATTCCGAGCGCTCTTTCTGTAGGCTAAAAGAGTATGATGTTAATGTAAAACTTTTAAGTCCCACGTCTAAAGCTTGGCCGATAAGTCGGGCTTAAAGCTTCCGACAACATGCTGTCAGTCACGTAGCACGGCCCAATATTTAAATTTACTTCAAATATGTACTTTGTTGCTCGGCGTAACGGCTTCAGTTTTGTGAGCGGTTGCTTCACGCAACTTTAAAGATGGTCGGTTGTTGAAAGAAAAAAATGAAAAAACATTTATTTGACCACAACAACAATACAATATAAAATTACACAACAATAAAATATATAATTAACACGTAAAAAAGGAAAGTTAGAAGAATAAAAAAAGACAATTAAAACAACGAAACGATTAAAAAAATATGTTATTTGTGGTCAAATGGCCCTACCTCAGCTTAAGCTGCCGTTATTCGATAAGTGATCGCATATAATATCTTGAGATATATATATTTTTAATTGAACACATACAATACAAGTCTCTCTTAGGATAAGATTAGAAATGATTTAATTCGTAAGAGAACTAAAATTACCGACATAGCCCGCCGGATCAGCAAGTTGAAGTGGCAGTGGGCTGGTCACGTATGTCGCAGAACCTCGGGCCGTTGGAGCAGACGAGTTCTGGAGTGGAGACCGCGTCTTGGCAAGCGTAGCGTAGGACGCCCTCCGGCCCGATGGACCGACGACTTGCGAAAGGTCGCTGGTGGAAGCTGGATGAGAAAGGCGGAGGACCGGGATGTCTGGCGCAAAATGGGGGAGACCTATGTCCAGCAGTGGACTGCAATAGGTTGAAGAGGGGGGGACATACAATACAATAATCAGTGCTTTGAAAGGCACGTTAAACTAACCCCTCTGTATTTCGGAAGGTTAGCCATTGGTCCCTGATATTTAAGGACGATATTTTAGAACGGGATATCTGGCGCAAAATGGGGTAGACTATTCCAGCAGTAGACTGCGATAGGTTGAAGAGAAAGAGTCGTCGACACCCACCAATCCGAGGTTTTTTTCAGGCAAAATAAATTGAAATAAATGTAGTCGTATATATCAGTGAATCGATATTTTATGTTTCTAGATAAATCGATATTTTAATGGAATGCCACATCCCTAGTGGACGGGCCTACAGGAAAACCTAGATTTGTGAAACTATTAACTATAGATACGATAAATATGGCAGAAAAGTAATAACTTCTCTCTCTCTCAGGCTGGTGAAATTGGCTTTTACCAAGACAGGAGTTGGGAGTTGCAATCTAGAATCTGGTACCCTCATATCTAAATCTGTACTATTAGTGTACGTAAAGTCACAAAAGTGCGAGTTAGCGATTAGAATAATTATATCTGTATTTAGAAACACCGGCTGGATAATTAAGAATAAAACGAATAAAAACTTAATTATTATTTGAATATGTTTAAAAAATTACTTAAATCGAAATGTTTGTTAAGTTAAGTATTGAATATAAAAAAATACGAAGAAGAATAAAAAAATAAAAGTTATTTGAATATGTCTATAGATTGACTTAAATTGAATTGGTTGTTCGGTCAAGTATCGAATTTAAAAAAAAATCGCAAGATATTTATACAAAAAAAAGCAAGTTTTTCGGTCTTTGCAACGGCTGGACCGTTTCCATACGAATTTCACTGATAAGCTGATGTCACAATAAGTAATGGGACTGTACAAAATCGCGGGCTCAATTAGATAAGTTTATTTTACTAGTAACTGAAAATATGTTAACTTTGGGTTGATTCTTTCTGTCTATTTTTATCACATGCACAGCTTCTTAGCCAAAAATCCGGAAGTAAGTTCGTCTTTGTATATTTACTGTTGCAATTAAGCTTTATGGTATTAATAATTATTATATAATATGAGTTAACTATTGGGTAGCAGATGGATGTCAACTGCAAGAGATCGGTCCGCGTGGAAAACATTAGGGGAGGCCTTCGTTCAGCAGTGGACTTTCTAGGTTGTAATGATGATGAGTTAACTAATAGATAATTTCATAATTAATATTTTACTAAGAATTATTATATTTAATTACTGATATGGAATGAAATCAATACAGCGCCTTATTCAAATGTTTTTTTTTCTTTAATAATTTTATTTCGTATTATAATAATAATAAATAAATAAATATTCACTGACACTCACACAGCGCCATCTAGCCCCAAGTTAAGCGTGAAGCCTGTATTATAGGTACTAAACAACGGATAAATATACTTATATAATTTTTTTTTTTGTAAATACATACATATTATACATAGAAAACACCCAGACCATTACAAACAGACATGTTCATGCACACAAATGTTTGTACTGCCCGGGGATCGAACCCGGAACCCTTGGTGTTGCAGTCGACCTCTCAACCGCGACACCAAATGGGTCGTCATATTATATTTGGAAAGTCCAGAATAGTTTTCTTTAAGCTTTAAGTTAATACAGAAATTTGGATTTGATACAGTTATTTATTTAACTTAATAAAAAAATAGATTGACAATTATAGTGAATCATAAAATGTTTTTATTAGATAATTTTATCAGGGAAAAATTTTTGTCTGGGTGCTTATGACGCACCTTGTACCACAAAATTGTCGCTTAATCATTTCAAGAATTCTTACTCACCACACAGAGGTTGGTTTCGTAATTATATACATATCTATATGAGTATAAAACAGTAACTGGAGCTATCATTAAACGGGAGTTTTGTTAAATTGATCATTCACACGTTTGTACACGTACTAATTTGATATTTAACTTAAAAATACGTAAACTTTTTCCAATGAAAGTGACGTTAGGTAAAACCAACATTTTTCTTATGTACTTTATAGTTTTAAATAGATAATTTATAGGTACTAACTTGAAACGTAAAAGTATTTTAAATTTGCCCTTTTGTGTTTATAAACCACAAATACTATTTTAATTTAATTATGGAAATTTATTAGAAAAATAAAAGTTTCTCTAGTTAAGCCTTTATCACTGATAAGAAATATCTTATCATCTTACTAACTTATCTCGATTCAAAATCACGTAAAATATTCGTCAAAAAACTACATTTAAAATAACATTAGAAATTATCTAACAAAATTGCATCATAGACTTAAACTAGGTTAATGTCAGCATAGCAAAAAAAACCAACCAAATTCAAAAATAGAACACCAAAAAACAATGGCAGTCTTTCCGACTCCTTTCGCGGTAAAATAAAGAACGTAAGCTCACCTCAAAAAAACTTGTATCACTAACACTTCACAAACGTATGTTCGGTCCGAATGCAGACTTGTGAATGAAGTTGTACCAGCAGAGCAAGCAATATATAGAGCTCTCCCACGGGAGACATCGTTTTGTGATCGCGTTTAATGTGATTTTATTAGCCACTTTGTCGGGCAAAATATTAATTAAACGGTGATAAAGTATCGATCTCTTAATAAGCCTGTTACTTTTAATAAAGATACTTGGTGAATCATTAAAATTTGTTGATGAAAATTACTATTGTAAAAGCAAAAAACATTTGAATGGTTTGCTTGCGCTATGCTTTATCAGATATAGGTAATTACTTTTTAACAAACGTACAGTTTGTGTATGTTTTACATAGAATTATGTAGAGCTTTGAACTTGGGATAAATAATTGCAATAATTCAATGTTTTAATAAAGTACGTATACTTTATTATCTTATTGAAAAGGCTGCTTTTCCTAAGTTACTTAAAGATTGTAATTTTAAATGTTTTTATAAAATTAAGAGGAAAATATATTTTTACCTTATAATTCCATTTGATTATACTTTCTAATATATGTAGAACTTTATTCCCAGTTAGGTCAATTATGATTTATGATCAATGTGATTTGAAACGAACTACTTCGGATTTATTTTGAGAACGGAGGCTATCGTTTTTTTAACTTTTATATTTTTCAGAATATCACAGTGTGTTCTGACTGCATTACTTTTTAAAGAAAACCGTTAATGAGTACATTAATTTAGTGGTATTAAAATATATAATTTTATTAAATGTGCGTGTATGTAGTAGTCTCTCTTTGAAGTTAGCCACGGAAGACCAGCGTCATGGTGTCTTCATCACCATGGCTGTTGCTGAGTGGTATACTTGTTCAGTGTCTTTAAATTTAAGATTTTATGTTTAAGGTAATATTGTATACTGTCACAGAATAAACATTTCTTTCTTTCTTTCTAAATGAACTTTTTTTCATAGCGTCGGTGGCTCAATTGTGTGGACTGCGCCCTCCTACTGGGAGGTCAGCCCTCAAATCCCGCCACGTACCAATGTTTTTAAATTTTCGAAATTATATGTACGCTCCTACGGTAAATGAAAACATCGTGAGGAAACCTGCGAGTGCCTGCGATGAGATTCATAGGTTGTGTGTGAAGTTGGCCAACCCGCACTGCGTGGACGACTAAGGCCTAATCACCCTATATACGTGTAGGTACGTGCCCCTCGGTGAAGACGTTTAATGAGCTGATGATGATGATTTTTTGTTGACCATTTTACATACTGATGTCCAGCAGTGGACTCAAAGGGGCTATAAAGCAAAATACTAATTGAACGACTCATGCGGGCAAATGTCAGCTACTACACAAGTGCAGAGTTCGATTTCCGGATAGCACTTACAAACATTTGTGTGCACCAATTGTATGTTTATCTAATCTTTATATTGGTCTGGATGTTGGACGACTAAGGCCTAAACACTCTTTACGGGCAGGCTCGTGCCCCTCGGTGGGGACGTATAAAGCTGATGTGATGATGATGATGGGAAATGCTGAACCCTGAAGTGGGATGTTATAGGCTGGTTGGTTTAAATTATTATCGAGACCATGACAATCCCACCATTATCTTCGTCAATTAAGATTTTCAGTCCATTAGATAAAAGAAGACCTCATAGGTCTTATTTTAACTGTCTTCAAGCTATTGCAGTCCACTGCTGAAAAAGTCTTCCCCATTTTCCGCTAGATATCCCGATCCTCCGCTTTCCTTATCCAGCCTCCACCAGCGCCCTTCTGCAAGTCGTCGGTCCCTCAGTCCAGGAGTCCTACGCTTGCCAAGAAGCGAAGAGAAACTCTCTCTTGCTAAGAGAAACTCTGGAAGAAGTCGCTTCATTGCCCGTTTAGAGACTTAAAATTTATGAAATAATTTTACAGATTACGATTTATTTTAAGAAATACCAACACAAAATACAAACTCAAACCAACACCAACATACATGATCATACACAATGTTTGTTCAGCACGGGAATCGATCCCGGAACCTTTTGGTATAGTTGGCGACGTCCCAACAATTACTCCAAATCGGTCGTCCAACAGCGTCATCAAAGAGCAATGACGTCATGAGACGTATTTAATGATTGATAGCAATCATTTTACCATATATGATGACTCATGACAAAAATATGTCTTGAACGGACATCGACTCCGGGACTTTCCGTTCCGTTATAATTTTATTAATTCAACGACGGACCGTTGTCAGGGGCCCTTGGCTTTAGATTCGAGTCCCGGTTGAATTTAGTATAGGTAATTTGGTATGGTTGTTATTTTTGATGCTTTAAATAAAAAAACATATTTCTTTATCATTAATTGTATTTCATTAATCAAACATTTTATGTTATGAAATCAGTAACATTTTTTTTAAATAGTAACAGACCCATTGGGAAATGACAACGCCCCTACACCAGTCATTTACTTACAAAGTTGTGACGTCACGGTAAGTTACAGCACCCAGTAATTTCACTGCTCGTCTTACCCATCCGATTTGACCACAAAGTAATTCTCTGACCCGTGCGGTGATAGTTGAGACCAACTATTCTATCTATTTAATCGAAGTCCACTGCTGGACATAGGTTTCCCCCATTTTGCGTCAGATATCCCGGTCCTCCGCTTTCCTCGTCCAGCCTCCACCAGCGACCTTTCGCAAGTCATCGGTCCATCGGGCCGAAGGGCGTCCTACGCTACGCTAGCCGAGACCAACTAATAGACAGTTATTATCCTTTAACAATGCCGCACTGCGCCCGTCACCTTAGCCAACAGATGTTAGGTCTCTTATACCCGATAATTTGGCAACTACAGTGCCCTCATCACGAAACACAAAAGTGTAAAACATTCGTTATTTCACGGGTCGATATCTGTACTGCGGTGGTACCTACCAGACGACTCAGTATCGAGTCTAACACCTGTATTATACAAGCTCTGCTTAAATTGAGCCTAGATGACACTGTTTAAATAAATAATAAATATCCATTGACATTCACACAGCATTCCATCTAGCCCCAAGTTAAGTGTGAAGCCTGTATTATGGGTACTAAACAACGGATAAACATAATTATATACATTATATATATATATATAGCTCTCTCTTCTCTTCAACCTATTGCAGTCCACTGCTGGAATAATTATGTATGTTTTTAAATGTCTACGTGACGGATGCCACGAGGAGGCCATTTTGACTATGAACTAATGACGCATAATAATGTAGATAATTATCTTAACTTGTTTTAGTCCAACAAGAGGTTAACGTTAAATTCGTATAAATATCTGTGCCATGGAAATAACGTTATGGGAAGCTCAATCTATTACATATAAATAAGATTGGAGTGTCTATTTGTAGTATTGAAATTAAATTTTTGGAGGGTACTTAAGGCTACAATCTCAGGATGGTAGTCATTAATACATCTGCATTGGGTCTGACTATGGAGCATGAAATTCCTGTGCCCAGCACTGAAACCTTATAGGCTGATGCTGATGATATCAGAAGAACAGTTCACTAATCTGATGCTTAGTAACACACTGTCCATAATAGATACATCGTTTGGATAACTAACCCACACTGCTACGTTGTTAGGCCTTTTATAGTAACTAGCTATTCCCCGCGGCATTACCCGCGGTATAAGATTTTATCCTCACATAGTAAAACACGACCTAAAAGCTCGAACTCGCGGGACGCGTGGCCACCGCGTACCACCCAAAAATTAAAGTATTCTATGTTTTTCCTTATTACATTAGCTACCTCCCAAAAAAAGTCCCATACATATTGGTCCAGTAGTTTCAGGGATAACCCGGAAGAAACAGACAGACAGACAGACAGACAAAATCAGTTGATTAGTATATTGTTAAATATATTTCGATATTACAAACAGTCAATCCAATTTTATTTAAATGTATGTATGTAATAAAGTAAAGTAAAGAGCGTCGGTGGCTCAGTGGTGTGGACTGTCGGCTTCCTACCGGGAGGGCTGAGGTTCAAATCCCGACACGTACCAATTTTCGAAAATATATGTACGTTATCCGACGCTCTTACGGTGAAGGAAAACATCGTGAGTAAACCTTCATGCACGCCTGCGAAGAGATTCGAAGGTTGTGTGTGAAGTCGTCCAATCCGCACTGGGCCCGCGTGGACGACTAAGGCCTAATCACCCTATACTGGTAGGCTCGTGCCCCTCGGTGGGGTCGTTTAATGAGCTGATGATGATGAAAGTATTTTTATTCTTAATTGATAATAGATTTCACTAGCAACAATGGCTTCTTCCGAAACATAGAAGTCGATTTTACGAAACGATATCTGGCAATGCGGATACCTATTTAGACTACTCAGTTTAAGCTTATTACCTAGTATTTACGTTATTTCCAAAGTACCTACGCAATTCTCTTACTTAGTCTTAATTTTTTCTTAATCCAAACAAGCTTTTTAGACACTGTGGGAGTCGGAACCTTATTTATATTTTTTAACTTATTTGAAAAAAAAAATCTTTAAGCGTGGGTTATCAATAGCGTTTTGTGTTCTAGTCTAGACTTAGAAGTTAACATAGAACATATAACTGAAATGGATCGGAAGATATGTGACTCATCCCATTGACGTCACATCGCCTCCGTCAATGTCACAGCTTTGCAATTCTTATCTGTATTCGTTGGCTACTTAGAAATCATAGATAAAACTCTACCAACGGTGACGTTAAATTTATTACGCAATATGAAGAAAAAGTTATATCAAATCATTTACATCATTGAGAAAATAGTTCAAATCAAATCAAATAATTTTATTCGCATAACGAATACTGAATCTTATACAGTGTGCCGGTGTGCAAATATTTATATGAGATTAATAATCACAATTCATTACTAAATATATATAAATAACTCCAATACAATAAATGGAATGAAAATGTCAAATGTAAATAATGAATAGTACAAATACAGATGTCAAAAGGATGGCCGATTCAAATATTCCATCAGGCTATAAAAACAATTGTCAATTTTAACAGTGTCGTTAATTTTGTATGAATTTGATTAAACGTCCCCACCGATGGGCACGAGCCCTCTACTCATAAAGGGTGTATAAACCTTAGTCGTCCACACATGCCCAGTGAAGATTGGCTGACATCAGACATAACCTTTCACTCTTCGCAGGCGTGCGCAGGTTTCCTCACGTTGTTTTCCTTCACCGTAGCAGCGTCAGATAAACGTACACACAACTTCGAAATTCGGAAAATATATTGGTACGTGGCGGAGTCCGATTCTGCACCTTCAAATCGACTCACCAATGAGCCACCGACGCATTTTTTATTTAAAAAGAACTGAATTTTAATACACAATACGTAAATAATATCGACAGATAGTCTTGAAGAAAATTAATAACAGTAGGTAATTAGTCAGTATTTTCCGTCAACACTGAAAGAAAAAAATATTTATTTGACACAATAAAATACATAATAATAATAATTCATTTATTTGCTGGAATATGGCACAAGTTGTTGTTGAGATTAGTGCTTCCGACATACTCTATCGAAATTCGATGTGCAAATGTTCTTAATTGAAGTTATACAACAAAAATATAAAACAGTGAGAAACATAAAACAGTGAGAAACATAAAACGAATAAAAAAATAAGTGCCAAATAGGACTTCCCTCAGCATTTGTCCTGGGACGCTGTTTTTCAGGGAGACACTGGTCTGCGCCTGTCACAAGAGACGACAAATGTTAGATCTCTTATACTCGGTAATATTACTAGCTACATCCCGGACCACAGTAGTCCAAAACACTCGTTCACGGGATGATATCTGGCACTGCGGTGGTACCTACCTAGACGACTCAGTGCCGAGTCTACCACCTAGTTAAACTGAGGAATTGCAATTCAAACTCGATGTGCAATATATCACGTACGCACTGCAGTTAATTCAATTTATTTATCGCCCTAAATTTATTTTCGCCTGTCGAGACGCGCCATCAAATCATTTGCAATGTGTATCTTATGCGCTTGGTTGGTTAAATTTGAACGTGAAATGTCGAATTAAATAATCAATAAGCTGGCAGGTCACGTATCACAAACCGATGTCTGCGGAGCAGACGAGTTCTGGAGACCGCGTCTTGGCAAGCGTAGCGTAGGACCGAGGGACCGATGGACCACGCGCGGGAGGTCCGGCAGGAAAACGGAGGACCGGGATATCTGTCGCAGAATGGTGCAAACCGTTGTCCAGCTGTGGGCTTCGACAGTACCTCTATAAGTCACCGGCGATAGATTTTCTGATGTGTTTCGATTTGAGACAGATCAGTATATTGAAAGTATAATATAAAAAGATGATGAGAAGTATATCTCTACTTATTTTACATATTAAAGACTATGAAATCCTCTATCCGACTTTAAAATACGACATTAATAAATCTCATCATTGTCTCCTAGAGTTCTCGTATCAGGAAAAACTATAAAATTTCCTAGCCATTAGGGTCTTTTAAACTGATTGTTATCATTAATTGCTTTACACCTACTGTCTATTCCAACTGGGATAAAACCTTGGCTGGAAGTTAAAGGAGTCGTGTAATATAATATCCATCAGGATATTATATTTAAGGATACGTAAGTTTAATTTTTACCCTTAATTTTATGACAAGTATAAATCAGGGCAGAAGGGTGAGACTAAGAGTTATATCTATACTAATATTATACTATATTTGTGAGGATGAATGAAGTAATTATTCAATCATCGTCAGCTCATTAAACGTCCCCACCGAGGGGCGCGAGCCTTCCCGTATAGGGTGTTTAGGCCTTAGTCGTCCACGCGGGCCCAGTGCGGGGTGGACGACTTCACGCACAACCTAGAAATCTCTTCCGAGGTTTCCTCACGATGTTTTCCTTCACTGTAAGAGCGTCGGATAACGTGCATTTAATTTCGAAAATTCGATAGCACATTAGTACGTGGCGGGATTTGAATCTCAGCCCTCCCTTACCATTGAACCACCGACCATCAATATTTAATTGCAAAGTGTAACTATTTTCTTGCCGGAGTTTTCTCGTTAGAATCAACTCTTCAACGGTCTTGTAGAAACGAATGGTCTAGAACATTTTTGAGAGTTTGAAATTCCTCGATGCATTTAAATTATTTAGGAAGTCCTTTTACCATTAAAAAACCACGCTATTTGTTAGTGCCACAGGCCAAAATATTTCGAAATACGAGATTTTTAAGGTAGATATTGTAAAGTATGTTGGGAAAAAATCGCGATCGCTGCCTTAAAGATGAGCTTTCCTTTTTTCTTTAGATATTTTGGAGTAAAATTGTAGGTCATAAGAGTTCCTATGAGTATAATTTAATATTCATAGTCATGAAGGTTATAAAATAACAAATTAAGGTAAAAAGAATAACCGACAGAATTCAAGACATTATAAAAACTCAACGTTAATACTGCAACTGAAAAATCTTTGTCTGAAAGTGTTCTCACTAGGTACCTGAAATAAAGGAATGACTTACGAGTATAAGACGCCATTTTGAATACTAAAAATAGCTCTTACATATGCAGCTTAACCCACGCCCTCTTTCCTCAAAGCGATTTTCCTTTAAAATTTGACATCAATAATGCATATTTTTTTGTCTGCACACGACTGTACGCCCTTGAATTTTTAAAAATGTAACTTTAAAATTTAGGTGCGAAATACGATTATCTCTTGCGATTTTGGTTTGCAAACATAAAGTTCCAACAGTGATCTACTTAGCATAGGTCTGATACCTATATACTTCAGAATGCAGTCGTAGCGAACGATTTTGTAAGTAAATGTTGTTTTCGGAAAATGCCAATAGATGGCGCTGATTTAATAAATGACTGATTTTTTAAAGACTTTTCTTGAGATATTCCTGCTGTTTTGATTTATTATTATTGCACCCATTAGTAACTCTGGAATAATGGTTTTTTATTATAAAAGTCTTCGTTTTTATATTTATGTTACAAATAAAATAAAGGATCCTTTGTTTTAACTCAAAATTCTGTTCACTGAACAGTGACGAATCGAGATTAAAAAAACAATCAAAAATCTTTGTCAGAGGGGATAATATGTAGATACTTAAAAAGTTCATAAAATACTGCTTCTTCATCATAGCGTATCTATAGAAAATGGGTACATAATCTGAAACCCAAAAGATTATGGTGTTATTTTTGTCGGCAGCTGGCATTAAATCCTAATATGAAGGTTTTTGGGAAAGCAGGACACGGCATAACACGAGCCATCATTGGGGCTGCCCTACAAAGCCAATTCAAATCGAGACCACCCAAAAATCACCATCTTATCAATTATCATTCCGTCCCAAAAGAGTCCAAAACCTATTTAAAGACTGAATACTTCCAGGACGGCCATGACAATTCATTTCCAGGGGAAACCACTGATCAAGAAAAATCTGGCAAAGAAAACTATACGCCAAATGTGGAATCCCTTAGTTTCTGGATTTATACACAGAAAATGGATACTCTTACGAACTTTTTTAGGGCTTTTGAATGCACTGCACGTAATTGTATATCTTCACTAAAACAAATATATTTTTATCATTCATCATCATCATCGAATGTCTCCCCTAATACTTTCCATACGGACCGATCCCTAGCAGTTGACATCTGCTACCCGCCACCTTAACCAGGTCATCCGTCCATCTGATGGGAGGTCTACGCTTCTATATATTAATATCTTCTATAACTGTGACGTAAATACTTAGACACTGGTATTCACTGACTTTGACCAGAATCTAAACAATACAGTTTTGCGTCATCATCCCACGTTTATACATCAATTTGTGAGACATTATGAGAAGACACCGCGGGGGTTTCCTATAATGGTTATTTGATTAAGTTTTAGTTAAGTTTCATTCTTAAACGTCGATTAGTCTTTTCTTTTCTTTACGTTAAATTATACAGGACGGTCAAGACCCTCACCTGATGGTAAGTAATACGGCTGACGATGACAGAGCGGCATTGAAGGAGACCAACAACTGATACTCAGTTATTATCCTCCGTCAATGCCGCACTGCGTCCGTCACCCAAGACAACAAAACGGTCTAAAGGGTAAGGATGTTAAGTGACTGTTTACTGATCCGTCAAAATGAATTGGCATACTATAAATTGGGGACGTTGGGGCTCATTGGGACTGTTGCTTTCCGACCTGGAGGGTGCAGGTACAAATGCCGCCAAATACCAATGTGTTTTCGAATTTTCGAAATTATATGTACGTTATCCGACGCTCGTACGGTTAAGAAAAACATCGTGAGGAAACCTGCGCACGCATGCAAACTATTCAAAGGTTGTGCTTGAAGTCGTCCAACCCGCACTGGGCCCGCGTGAACGATTAAGACCTAAACACTCTATACGAGTACGCTTGTGCCACTCGGTGGGGACGTTAAATGAGCTGATGATGTCTTGTAAACTGCGATTGGTTGAATTGAAGAGTTATTTCATACGTAACGGCATCTGTACGCTTTGAAAATTAATAAGAAAAAGTTGTCCAAGTGCGAGTTGGACTCGCTTAAAGGGGTACCGTAGCAGTGATGAAACCCTTAAAATCGGTTATATCTCGCACATTCTGTTTTATTTTAATTCAAAGATAGAAGCGCTTAATAAAACCCTTCACATATCGCAGTTATACTGGAATAAGCTTCCTGCGAATCTTGTAGATTCTGGATGAAATAAATGCTCATATTTCTGGAGTTAACAGATTCATCCCAACCCATTCTGATTCCCTTGTTGCCCCAGTTATTGAAACCAGTTTGGGTGGAAATTGGTTATATGTAGATCGGACGCACAGATTGACGTTCTGATAAATGTTTGATTTATTGATTTCATATAATTGTTAAGAGTTGTATCAAATTTATTGGACAGCCAGTGTGGTGGAAATTAATAAACATATTTGTTTAAATAAAAGGTTACAATTAAAATTGAATTTCCCTGGTGTTGAGACACTAAACCATGCCTGTACTGTAAAAACAGTAAAATAGTTCCAGTAATAGCATTTTAACATTTTAAGTACATAAGTAGGGTTTTTTTGGTACAAAGTGAACAGTACAGTCGGGACGCTCACCTGGTGGTGAGTGATACGCCTGACCATGACAGAGCGGCATTGAAGGAGACCAACAACTGATAGAAAGTTATTACCTACTCTCATTCAATGCGGTACTACGCTCGTCACCCAAAACAATAGACGTTAGGTCTCTCATACCCGGTATTTTCATAGCTACAGTGCCCTCATCCCGAATCACGAAAGTGCGAAACACTCCTATTTGACGGGATGATATCGTGCAACGACTCAGTATCGAGTCTATCGCCAAGTATACGTAGATCCAAATTATCGAAATCAAACAATTAATTGTATTGTTGAGAAGTCGGCAAGGGTAGTTTGAGTCCACGAATTGTTTGTCTGTTTTGGTCTGAGTGTTTCTAGGTATTTATTCACTAAAGAAGTATGCACGTATAGTTATCCCGTTATTTACTTATAAGCTATTGCCCGGGTTGCACGTATTAAATTCGTCCTGTTCAATTGACATAAAAAATAAACACACATTCATTTAGATGTATAATGCTTAAACATATAGAGCTTATATTACTCGTTTATGCCTGTGATTGGCTGTTTGCATCAGTAGCGCAATCTTACTTGCATTTATGGCTTTAATTGATGACGTCAGCAAGGCAAATCATTGGGAAAAGAAATTACGTCATTAATGTACGAGAGGGTGTTTTTTGCCTTCTGCAAGTTAACAAGAAGACGGTTCACATAAGGTCTCAAACTTTATGTCAACACATGTTTAATGAGATTCTCGGTGGCTCAATGGGACTGTTGCTCTCCTACCGGGAGGGCTGAGGTTCAAATCCCGCCCCGTACCAATGTGTTTCCGAATTTTCGAAATTATATGTACGCTATCCGACGCTCTTACGGTGAAAAGAAAAATCGTGAGGAAACCTTCGCACGCCTGTGAAGAAATTCAAAGGTTGTGCGTTAAGTCGTTTAACCCGCACTGGGCCCGCGTGGATGACTAAACACCCATTACACACGGGTAGGCTCGTGCCCTTCGGTGGGGACGTTTGATGAGATGATGATCATGTGTAATGAATGGAATATGGACTGAATGATTTTTTTTACGTTACAAAGCGTACATGTCGGTCAGAACGCTCACCTGATGGTAAGTGATGCACCTGACCATGATAGAGCGTTACATTATATATACAGTTACATAACTTGATATCGAAAGAGAATTTAAAGGTTGTTAATTAAAATTAAGGAACCACATTATATCAATGATTACTTAGTGTTTGGATAAACTTTCAGGGGGCTACTATCATCTCTTAAAACAATATTACTTTTTTTATATTATAAGTGTACAGGACGGTCTGGACGATCACCTGATGGTAAGTGATATGCCTGACCATGACAGAGCGGCATTAAAGGAGACCAACAACTGATAGACAGTTATTATCCTCCATCAATGCCGCACTGCGCCCGACACTCGAACCAACAGATGTTAGATCTCTTATACCCGGTAATTTCACTAGCTACAGTGCCCTCATCCCGAAACACAAAAGTGCATAACACTCGTGTTTCATGGGACGATATCTGTCACTGCGGTGGTACCCACCTAGACGACTCAGTATCGAGTCTACCGTCTAGTACATAATATAATGTAGTATTACTGTAATGATACGTCACCATTCTTGTACCATAAGGCGAAGTTTAAGGTATTTTTGAGCGTCGGTGGCTCAGTGAGCGTCGGTGGCTCAGTGGTGTGGACTGTCGCCTTCCTACCGAGAGGGCTGAGGTTCAAATCCCGACACGTACCAATGTATTTTCGAATTTTCGAAAAATATATGTACGTTATCCGACGCTCTTACGGTGAAGGAAAACATCGTGAGGAAACCTTCATGCACTCCTGCGAGAGATTCGAAGGTTGTGTGTGAAGTCGTCCAATCCGCACTGGGCCCGAGTGGACGACTAAGGCCTAATCACCCTACATGGGTAGGCTCGTGCCCGGTGGGGACGTTTAATGAGCTGATGATGATGAAAGGTATTATTGTTAAACTGTTTTAATAGCGTTAAGTCCCCGGTTTAGAATTTGAAATATTTATCGAAATAAACTCTCAATTATAATTAAAGAAACTAATGACATTTAGTCTATGAGAAGGTGTATGAAAATGTATATTAATATCTGTTAAACAATAAAAACAAAAAATGTCATTTTCACAGATCTTAAAAAGATGCTTAGTTAAACTGTCAGTCATCATCTCACTCGCCGCAACCAATTACATTAGCTAAGAAATCATCGCGCCAGCATCATACGATGTGTTCCGATGATACTAACCTACTTATTGTAAAACTAGCGGTTTGCCCCAGCTTCGCATGTTTATTTTCACTGTTTTACATATTTAACTATATTTAAAAATTAAAAAGAAAATAAAGCTCAGCTTACACGGGAATATCTACACGGTTTTGAAGTTGTAGAAATTTTTCAATTATTTTAATTAGTTTCGGAGAAATACAAACGAACAAATTATAAAATTTTCCTATTTATAACACTAATATAGATCATAAAGTAAATGTGGTTTCGATTTTTCGAAATTATATGTACGTTATCCGACATTTAAAGGAGTAAGATTTCTCTTTTCGGGCTACATCTTTAAAAAAGGAGTTCACCTATACTAAAAGTGCTAGATCTAGCTACAAAAGGGCTAAGGTGGCAACACTGTGTATGAGAGACCTAACATCTGTCGTCTTGGTGACGGGCCCAGGGCAGTGTTGGCGAAGAATGATGATTACCTTCTGTCCTTAATTTCTATCAACACTGCATCTGTTACGGTCAGTCTTACCACCAATTGATTGATCTGACCACCTCGTTCACTCATGACATAAAAAAATGGTCTTATCAACATAAATGTTTTCTAGGAGTTCCTAAGATTATGGAGTTCAAAGAAATAGAAAAACAAGCTTGTTCTTTATAATATAGGCATGCATTATGCAATAATACTGAAGATGGCCTTTTAACAAATATCCGATGCCACCAACTGTCCGAATCAAGATCACCAACAATTTACTTTAGAGAAGTGTATTTCAAAGTTGCCCGAATTGATCGTGTCCAATATTACATAATGCGATTCCATTTGTCAGTCTGCACATCTGCTCATAAGGTAAACTTATTTGTATTCATTTACACGGAAAATGTATATATCTGTTTATTTTGACGATATTTTTCTATTGGATCTTCCTTTGGTTCCGTTTGAAAAATAGTCGCTTATTAAGGTGTGTTTTTGTAAGCAGATAACGGTATTTATAGTTTTTTTCTCTTGAGATAAATGGCGGGAGTATTATTTTAGTTTTTATTGTTATTATCGTAAAAGTTATGCCACTATTTCAATGGTCGTTCGTAAAATATAGGTAAAAAGTATATTAACTATATCATATAAAATCAGAGTGTCTGTTTGTAATATTAAAATAACAGTAGTTTTTATTTATGGATATGAATATATATGCCAAAAAATTTTTTTAAATATTTTGTCTCTAAGTTTAGTCCGGGTAATCTTTGAAACGGCTAAATGCATTTGAGACGCGACTTTTTTGGCAGGTAGCTGATGTAATGAGAATAAGCATAGGTTACTTTTAGATAATACTTTTCATCATCAGCTCATTAAACGTCCCACCGAGGGCACGAGCCTACCATATAGGGTGATTAGGCCTTAGTCGTCCACGCGGGCCCAGTGCGGATTGGACGACTTCACACACAACCTTCGAATCTCTTCGCATTCGTGCAGGTTTCCTCACGATGTTTTCCTTCACCGTAAGAGTGTCGGATAACGTACATATATTGTTCGAAAATACATTGGTATGTGTCGGGATTTGAACCTCAGCCCTCCCGGTAGGAAGGCGACAGTCCGCACCACTGAACCACCGACGAGACAATACTTTTAATTTTGGAAAATTAAGCAATGAATTACCGCAGCTGCCGCGCATCGCTACACTTTACAAAGCGATTTTAAGTTATGTTTTACTGCGGGAGAATATCTTATACGCGGGTAATACCGCAGGGAACAGCTAGTTTATATATATATATATGTGTGGAGAACCAGCCTCGGGATCTCTCTTATTGATAATGTCAGAAATGATTTAAACACAAGAGAACTAAAGTTACCGACACAGCCCGCCGTATCAGCAAGTTGAAGTGGCAGTGGGCTGGTCACGTATGTCGCAGAACCTCGGGCCGTTGGAGCAGACGAGTGCTGGAGTGGAGACCGCGTCTCGGCAAGCGTAGCGTAAGACGTTCTCAGGCCCGATGAACCGACAAATTGCGAAAGGTCGCTGGTGGAAGCTAGTTAAGAAAAGCGGAGGACCTATCCTGCGCAGAATGAGGGAAGCCTGTGTCCAGTGAACTGCGATTGGTTGAAGAAATAAATAAATACTACCAGCTCCAGTCTAGCTATCTCTAGTTAAGAAATAAGTTATGTTCTAAAAAATATTATGATTAAATGCGTGGTGCTGATTGGGTGGTGGGTGTTAACGAACTCAATCCTAAGATTGGAGCCGAGTCAGATGCCATACAGTGCCCACCAAAGCACGTAATCTTTTTCCTTGACGTAAATCTGGCTTTTCTTATGAAAAGTCCGTAAAGGTGATTTTCTGAAATCATCATCAGCTCATTCAACGACCCCGCAGAATGGCACGAGCCTACCAGTATGGGGTGTACAGGCCGTAGTCGTCCACGCGGGCCCAGTGCAGAGTGGCCAACTTCACGCACAACCTTGGAATCTCTTCGCAGGCGGTCTCCTCAAGATGTTTTCCTTCACTCTAAGAGCGTCAGATAACTTACATATAATTTCGATTATTCGAATAGACATTGGTACGGGGCAGGATTTATACCTGTGCCCTCCAGATCGGAAAGCAACAGTCCACACCAACTAGCTACCGACGGCGTTTTTTTCTGAAAATTCCGAAAAAGGTGATTTTCTGCAATGTCCAAACCTAACTGGGAAAAATTTTGACTGTGGCAATAACCCACTACGCGGGCAGTATGTACATATGGGCACACACTACGGCCCCAGTTTTCACCAAAATCTATGCTTTGAAGAGTCCTGCGTTCTCCAAACGTTATAAAGCTAAGCGATATGATAAACGAGGATCCCCAGGGATGTTACAGTTTAAATTATGAAGTTTTTTCGCCAAGATTGACATATGTGCAGTCTAGACGCTGAATAATCTCGATGAAATTTCAAATTGTAATGTGTTTCGATTTTATAATATATGCTGTTACGGTCTGGGCTTTTTCGCGAGTCGACTTTTATTTGCGCATTCGTTATCGTATGTGAGGTGACCTGATTGCGTAATAATTTTGGAAATATTGTACTTTGAATTCAAATCCAGAAATCTTTAAACCTATAATCGTGTAGGAACACTCTCTTCAACGTATCACAGTCCACTGCTGGAAATAAGTCTCCCCCATTTTGCGCCAGACATCCCGGTCCTCCGCTTTTTTTATCCAGCTTCCACCAGCGACCTTTCGCAAGTCGTCGGTCCATCGGGCCGGAGGGCGTCCTACGCTCATGCTTTGAGCTTGCCAAGACGCGGTCTCCACTCCAGAACTCGTCTGCTCCAACGGCCATCGGTTCTGCGACATACGTGACCAGCCCACTGCCACTTCAACTTGCTGATCCGGCGGGCTATGTCGGTAGGAACACTATACTTTTTTAACTAAAAATTTGATTCCTATCTCACCTGATGGAGACGATGCAGCCTAAGTTGTACCACGCAACTGAAATTCCTATTCACTCTTGCCTTGGAAACCCCTAAATTGCACGTATCGGGAAATACAGACGCAGGAACATTCCACTGCCTTGCAGTTCGAATGATGAAGGAAGAACCGAACTTTATTGTGCAAAAACATGGTATATCGACAACAAAGGGATGGAACTCCTTTACTATGGACATCGTAGCACAGAGTTGTGATCTTGTTTTCATATTTTATTTATATTTCCCTATTTTATTTTAATTTTGTTGTGTTTTGTTCTGTTTGTGTTGCAATGTCTAAAAATAAATGTCTTTCTTTCTTTATTTCTTGCGGCGAGTTGTCCGATAGTGAAACGGTGCTGGAGGAATCAAATTATGCAATCTAAACGCACACTGTTCGAACTGCAACCTGTAAAAGATATATACGTTATTATTTAGAACAGCTCAGATATCATAGTATTATCTTCATCATTAGCCTATTACGTTCCAATGAAGGGCACAGGCCGGCCGCTTCAAAACTATGGGGAAATTAGGTCGCAATCCACCACGCGAGTTTTTGCGGATTTCAGTATATCTTGCTATCATCATCATCATCATTGTAGCCTTAATTTCCTCTGCTGAACGAAGTTCGACATCCATCTGTTACCCGCCACCTTAACCAGGTCATCCGTCCATCTGGTCGGGGGTCGGCCTACACTTAATTTCCCGTTACGTAGACGCCACTCAAGACCTTCCCGCTCCATTGGCCATCGGTTCTTCAAAGTATTTGCCCTACCTACTGCTAATTTAACTTGCTAATCCTACGGGATATTATCGATCACTTAAGTTCTTTCATGATCTTATTTTGGACTAAATTGCATAGGGAAATACCCAATATATCTAACTGTAGGCGCAAAATGCAAGAAACTTGGTTGATATTTTTCCATTACGATGTTTTCAATAAGAATCAATTTGTTCCCCGTGGAGGGATACAATAATGTCTTAATTATTATATTTTGTCCAATTCCTTTCGTGGTTGGAGACTAAATGGTTTTATTAAATGTTGATACCATTGGGGTAGATTAAGTGAAGGTATAGTTGTAAGAAGATAGTTGGATCGGACATTTTGCGAAATGCCTGAACTTTGTTTTACTAACCGTTACAATCCACTTTTGCACTTTGGGAGGGTTGGAGATAGCAGTACCTATAAAAGGTTTAGAATGAGAAAGTGCTGCCTAATGGTTTTTGCTAAGTGCGTTTTTTTCTAAGCCGCCTCCTTTATATTTATTTAAAATCAATGCTCGTAGATACGAGCTTACTATCAGATATAGTAAGTTTACTTTTGTGTTTTTTTAGTAATATACCTTTTTTCGGTGACATTTTATTAAATTATAAAATTGTGTGTAGATGCATCCGTTTATAATCGGCACTCTACTCTCGAAAACCAATTAAGAGTTTGAAAAATCGCCAACATCCTTGGGTGCAATTCGCAACTTTTTTTGCTGCACACACTTCTAGCCTTGTGAGGCTGAAAAGGCATTTTTTGATTTCATAGGCAAAGAGCATGATTATTTGCTTGATGGTAAGTCACACTGCCACTCGTGAACACTCCTTTCTCCAAAGGTGCCTTAAAAATGTATAGTAAAAAGGGAACATGGGGAAAGAGAAGGTGTTTTTTTGGTGCCTCCTTGTTTAACGACAAGCTGGAGGGTGCATGTTCAAACCCCTCCACGTACCAATGTCTTTACCGTACTGAATTTTCGAAATTATGTGTTCGTCTATCCGACGCTCTTACGTTGAGGGAAACATCGTGAGGAAACCTGCGCACGCCTGCGAAGAGGTTCAAAAGTTGTGCGTGAAGACGGCTATCTGTACTGGGCTTGCGTGGACGACTAAAGCTTAATCACCCTATACGGGTAGGCTCGTGCCCCTCGGTGGGGACGGCTAAATGAGCTGATGATGATGAACCCAGCTCTTGACCGTAGATGGTGAATAGACCATCCAAATTTAATCAGTAAGCAAACAGCCAGTGGTGTGCTTATCGTGTTGTAAGTGGTAAATATGACACCTAGACTTTTTGTAATGTAGCTGATCGAATAATCATCCGGCGACACATGATATGAAGCCGTGCGTAGGTGCTTTGTAATTTTTGTTTCCACGAAAACAGCAAACATATTTCTTTCTGTATTGTAAACAAGCAGTTAGTTTGCTGATTTTTTCCGTAAGAGAACTAAAGTTCCTAAGAACCCCGCGTACCAGCAAGTTGAAGTGGCAGTGGCTGGTCACGTATGTCACAGAACCGATGGCCGTTGGAGCAGACGAGTTCTGGAGTGGAGACTGCGTCTTGGCAAGCGTGGAGTAGGACACCCGGACCGAGGGCCGACAAAGCACGGGAGGTCCCTGGTGGAGGAAATGAGGAATGCGGAGGACCGGGATATCTGGCGCAGATTGGGGGAGACCTCTAGACCTGAACATATGCAGCAGTGGCCTGCGACAGGAACAAAGATGTTCATAATCTTATCGACAGTTTCAGGTATAAATTTAATAAGCCCATAGAGCGGTGGCTCGTCGGTGTGAACTATTACCTTCCGATTGGGAGGTGCACCACGAACCAATGTGATTTCGAATTTTGAAATTATATGTACGTTATCCGACGGTGAAGGAGAACATTGCGAGGAAACCTACGCACGCCTGCAAAGAATTCATAGGTGTGTGTCGTGAAGTCGTCCAATCCGCGCAGTCAGATATTTGGTCTGTGAGCCATCTACGCTCGTCAATTGTCCGGTGAAGCCGTGAAGGCCGCACTGGGCCCGCGTAGACGACTAAGTCCTATACACCCTTTACGGGTAGGCTCGTGCCCCTCGGTGGGGACGTATAATGAGCTGAGGATGATGATGCATTTTCATTATCAATATATAAGAGTTTTATTTGAATCCAATCATCATTCCAATTAGTGATTTTCAATACAGATATACACCTTATCAAGTTATGTAAATTCTTATTTAGAAAAGAAAGTAAAAATTTACAATATCATCGTGCAGGGTAAAGATACAAATATTACGCAATCATAAAATTACATACGATTCGACCATATGTAACGGATAACTGAGCAGATAAGGAATTAGGCAAGACACTCCGAGACACCTACCGTGACGTCATCGTGTAATGATGTCACGAGTCGATATAATGATTCGATAAGAATCGAAAACGTGCGATATTTGCGCAGTAAGCGTTAATTTCTATTACAATTTACACGCCTTTTCTGAGTGAGCAAAAATTTTAAAACTCGTGATTTCTGATTTTGAATAATTAGGTTTTTGTTGATCAATGATATCAAATTACTAGGTACGCACAATATCAGCAGAGAACGTTAAGTTTGATGTAATATTATTGATATGAAATAAATGAAAATGTTTATTTACATTTCCAATAATTCTTTTCGCTATAAGTAATTGAGGCCGCCTACGCATATACATATTAGTGATACGAGTACATATTACTCCGTCTCTTCATACTCGTTTATCTAGGGAAGTGTTTAACATTGTATCTTTTCGGAATTACCTATCGCAGCGTCAAATATCCGTAAAATAGGAGTGTTTTGCAGTACTGTGTTTTGGGATAATGGTAGCTTTTCAATAACCTGGAATGAGCGAGCTTACATCCGTTGTCTCGGATGGTTGATGGAGAATAATAATTGTCTATAAGTAGTTGGTCTCCATCAAAAACGCTCTGTCGTGGTCAGGTATCAGGTGATCGTCTGGAACGTCCTGTACACTTGGAAACATAAAAAGATCCAATTTTGACCCCCATATTGATATAAAACATTGGTGAGCAGGTACAACATGCGACCCAAGGATGCCGCTCAAATTGAAGGGCAAAATTTACAAAATCGTCATACGGCCTGTAGTCTTGTATGAATCTGAGTGTTGGGCTGTTAAGGAGAACGATGAAAGACGATTGCATGCAAACGAAATGAGAATGTTGAGATGGATGTGTGGTGTCACGAGAATGGATAGGATACGAAATGAGTATGTAAGAGGAAGCTTGAAAGTAACACCAGTGAGTGAAAAGTTGAGAGGGAATCGGTTAGCTTGGTATGGACATGTCATGAGGAGGGATGAATGGCACGTAACAAAGCGAGTGTTGAATCTGCATGTGGATGGATGCGTAAACAGAGGAAGGCCAAAGAAAAGATGGATGGATTGTGTAAAGATGGATATGAGTGTGAAGGGGTTTGTGTGGATGACACAGCTGATAGAGAGGAGTGGAAGAAAAAGACATACTGCGCCGACCCCAAGTAATGGGATAAGGGCAGCAGAATGATGACTTCTGGGCATAGGTCTCCCCAATTCTGCGCCACATATCCTGAACTTTCCTCATCCACTCTCCACCAGCGACCTTTCACGAGTTGTCGGTTCATCGGTCTAGCTGTGTTTATGTTAGTGTATATTCATTTATTGTCGACCCATTTGGTGTAGCGATTGAGGCGTCGGCTGCTACGCCAAGGGTTCCGGGTTCGATCCCCGGGCAGTACAATCATTTGTGTGCATGAACATGTCTGTTTGTAATAGTCTGGATGTTTCTATGTATAATATGTATGTATTTACAAAAATAATGTATACAAGTATGTTTATTCGTGGTTTAGTACCCATAATAAACCACGAGTTATTTTCTAGATCAAGTTATTTTGTACAAAATTATTATAATTGTACACTATTGACTGACCATATACGTTACCGGTTACCAAGTCGTTCCCAGCGTATTCGTGATAATCGTGCTCACGGTGTTTTTGCACCCAGAATCTGTAAGACCATAGCAGGCTTGCGCGCACCTCTACAGCGTATCATGATATTGTATAATGTTAAATTTGTTACTGTAGATTTATTTATTTGTATTATCCCTTAGCCAATTCAAAATGTCATCTATTTTAATGTTAAAATAATGAGTTGTAGTTTTTATTTGTTTTGTATAACGCTGATCCATGGACCTAGCATTCATAATGCTAGGTCTATGCACTGATTTTTGTATTTCCGTTATTTTGCGACAATTGCGCTTGTCAATTACATTTATTTCGTGAACAATGAGGTTGGTTACATAATGAGTACCTTTTACAAAATATCACTAATATTAAGCCTTTATTATGTAATTGTTTTTTGTTCCAAATAAAAAGAAAAAAAAACAGGCTTCACGCTTAACTTGGGGCCAGATGGCGCTTGTGAATGTCAGTGGATATTTATTATTATTCATTTATGTCTACCACTCCGGGTGGTTAGCTCGATCATCCAAAATCGATATTTAGTACAACACTAGCGCCATATTGCTACAACAGTCTTGAAGTTAGTAGCTGATAAAAGTGACCAAAGTAAACGCCATTCCACAGTTGTCTGTGGACTTAAATAGACGTATTATCGACTTATCGATAACCGCGATACCCATCCCTATTCAGTGTGTCCTTTTGTAGTAAAGTGCGAGTGAGACGGATAATCCGTTTTTTCGAAACGTTAACTGCAAGATGTGTATAGTGTTCTCCTGCATACAATATTTATATGTATTTTGCTATAAAGTAAATTGCAACACGAACTAGGTAAGTGATATATTAGTTATGGTTATTTGTAGTTTTATGTGCAATTGTCGACCTTATTGTATTAATTTTAAGGTGCACGAATACCACGTGTTTTATTTGAACCATTTTGTTAGGATTCGTTACGATTATTTAAAAGTAATATTAAAACTATACACTGTAAACTAAATTGTATCACAGTAGATCTATTAAGTGTTTGAATTACGATTTTGGATTTACTGTGTGTATATATAAATATTGGAGACCGCGTCTTGGCAAGCTTAGGACGCCCTCCGGTCCGGTGGACCGACGACTTGAGAAAAGGTCGCTGGTGGAAAGCGGAGACCGGGATATCTGGCGCTAAATGGGGGAGACCTATGTCCAGCAGTGGACTGCGATAGGTTGAAGAGAGACAGAGAGAGATGTATAAATATTTAGGGCTTTTTGAATTCATAGATAAAAAAAAACATCAATATACAATTTGTATTACTTCTTTAAGCTAACTTTGCTCCTTCTAAAGGCATCGTTATTGTCTTCTTTCACTTTGTGCTAATTTCCTAGGTTTTTGAAGGCTGAATCACCTGATTCGCAGATCAAAGTTTTTAAATGCTTTAGAGAGCAAACGAGCAAACGGCACATCTGATGGTAAATGGTCGCTCATGTACACTTGCAATACCAGAGGGCAAAGAAATGCGTTGCCGGCCTTTTTAGTGGGAATACGCTCTTCTTGAAGTTCGCCAGGTCGTATCTCTCAGGATATATCTCCGGCAGCAACTGAAAGAAAGCAAGAAAGAATAAATTTATTATTTTTGCACTGATTCCACTATTTCGTCGACTTTAGGAAAGGTTCAGCACTGATGCATCATCATCATTGCAGGTGCAGGGCATTGTGGAACAAAGACCTCTCCTCTTCATTTGATTCCTTTACCATATAACACAAAAAAAATGATTGAACACACTGTAATGTTGAGAGACTGGAACCCAAACTAGGCAGTTTCCTGCTTGTATTTTATATTTTGATTGATAAAAGTACTTGATGGTTACTGCCGCCTTAACCGGGTCATCCGTTTCCGATTGGGAGACAGCCTATGCTTCTTTCTTGGTTACGTGAACGCCACTCGAGAACCTTTCGACCCCATATGCCTATTGCTACTTCAACATTTCTACGGACAACTACGGTCATATTATTTTCCTGCGAAAGTGCTAATTTCGGAAACTCTTAACATACTCCTATATAATACTTCAGAAGAGAATGGATAGAACTGTTCATAGCATAGCATCCATGGAAACGTTTGTGGCTTTGATAATTGTAACGGTCCACTGCAGGACACAGGCCTTCCTGGACATTATACCTTTTTTAATGATACAAAGTGAACAGGACGGTCAGGACGCTCACCTGATGGTAAGTGATACGCCTGACCATAACAGAGCGGCATTGAAGGAGACCAACAACTGATACAGTTATTAACCTCCATCAATGCCGCGCGCGTCACCCGAGACAACAGATGTTAGGTCTCTTATACCCGGTAATTTCACCTATGGGGAGTTTGCGCCGTAACTCACCTCGTGGGCCCAGTTCGGATCGGTGGTTGTAAACGAGTCCTAAATTGTAGTCGGGACCAACGCTTAACTTCCCTCCGAATCGAAATTATCTTTATTTTCGGACAATCGGGGGATTCAGCTTGTCATGTGCTAACCAAACTTCTGACGTTCATAACTTTTTGTAAGCCTAATTTGAATAAATGAATTTTGACTTGGAAAATCGTACAAAGCGATTTTCCGCGGGATTCGAACCTCCGACCTCGGGTCAGGCAGCGATCTAAGCCGAATACTGTACCCACTATACCATGCAGGCCACCAATCTTGATTACAAGTCTTTAAAACCATGTGATCAACTATTTTGAGATCTCCACGTGGAATCAATTGCTTAATCGATTGCTTCCAGTTATAATGCGGAACTAAATTAAGGTGACACGTGTATTGACTTGAAATTTCTATCAGCTTCATTTTTGAACTCGAACGTCGTAGACAATAGATTCATCTATTGTTTGTTGTGGTTTTCCATCCGTGCTATGAGCGGCCGCTTACGCAAGTACTTAAAACAATTTCGCTACGAGCGTCGGTGGCTCATTGGTTTCTGATGCGATCTGGAGATCGCAGGTTCATATCCCGCTTCGTAATGTCTTTTCGAATTCTCAAAAATATCTCACTTAAATAACAAATAAATATACGCACCCATATACCTACGTTACCAAAAATATAATTCAATATCGATTATAATTAATTTTGAATTGATTAATTAATTCAACAAAGTTCGTAAATATGCCAACCTTACCAACACAGTTTTATTTGAACCTTTTGCTGAGGAAACGTTTGGACCGTGGGGACCATGTGCCCATCGTGTATACCGGGATTTAGTAAAACGTATAACCGAGTATACAGGTGACAGGCGAGTAGGTGCCTTTCTTGGTCAACGTTTAAGTTTGGCTATACAACGCGGGAATGTTGCCAGCCTTATGGGTACCATGTCACAGACTAGATACAGTGATCTGGGACACCTTTTTTACGTTTTGTAGGTTTCTTAGTTTTTATTATTTTGGTTAAATACATATTTAATGTAAAGTTGTGGTTACCTTAATATGACTTATTTTGAATTTATTTTTAGAGCAATAACTGTTCTGACGAAAAATGAAGTGAAATTACCGGATATAAGAGACCTACATCTGTTGTCTCGGGTGACGGTCGCAGAGCGGCATTGATGGAGGATAATTACTATTTATCAGTTGTTAGTCATGGTCAGGCGTATCACTTACCATCGGGAGATCATCCTGACCGTCCTGTTCATTACGTAACATAAAAAATAGTGTGTGTAAGCATATAGCTTTAAAAGCCTTTCCGTATAGCAGCTGGTAAGGCATACTACAATCTGCTTGGCCAGTAAAAGGCAAATAATTATTTCACCTAACTGTAAATTTACGCATTACAACTTTGTTTACTAAAAAGTGAGCCGATATCCTATCTCAATGTCTTGCCCCATTGAAATCAGTTGGTACTACTCAAATTAATGATTCTTACTTTGTAGAAAACTCTTATATATTCTAATTGGATAAATTTAATTAATTCCGATAATTTAAGTATTAATTTATAGTTTTCTGATAATAATAACATGATAACGCAATTAATGAGATGAATCTAAGTAGCACACGCTTGAGTCTTAAGCGATCTTAGAATGAAGGCAAAATCCGGAACTTGGAGGTTTTATAATAAAAAGTCTAGGTGTGTGTTGAAGGTCGAAGATTTATAATTTTTGAACTTATAACTGCTGATGGCCACGGATAGCCTGAACAGCATCTCAATTGGTCAAACAATTGACAAATAACTAAGTAGATGCATAATCATGAAGAAATATATATATATATATATATATATTATCGTCGGATAACGTACATATTTTCGAAATTCGAAAACACATTGGTACGTGTCTGGATTTAAACCTCACTGTTGTTAGTACCCTAACTACAAGCTTCTAGCATAATATGGGTCTAGATGACGCCATGTGATTTTCAGTGGATATTTATTTATTAATTATTATTTGTAACATTCTAACCGATCCTAGTGCAAGACTTTTTAAACTGCCTTACACTTCTTTTAAAGAGGAAAGAAATATTTATTCTGTGATAGCATACAATATTGTCTTAAATATAAAAACTTAAATCTAAAGACATAACAGGTATACCACTCAGCAACAGCAATGGTGATGAAGACACCATGACACTGGTCTTCCGTCATGGTTCACTTCTGTCATTGTTGCGACCGCCATATAAGAAATCAGGATTGAAGTCTTAATGTGCCCCCAGAAATCATCTTTCTTTACCGACAATCAAATTACTCAGCCTGCAGCCAGCTTGTTATCTTATCGCACAGTGACTTTAACTGTGCGGTCGTACCGACAGTGTCCATCGTCACATAAATTGTTACAGACGATGATTTAACGTGCATATGAAAGAGTAATAAAATGAGTAGTTTTTAAAGAAGAAATATTTAATTAATAATGAAAAAGAGAGAACAAATATACTCAGGGTGTGGTTCTTTGGCCTTCTAGCTCCTGCACTATACCCCCCTAACAAATACCGCACTCCCCTAGGTTGTGTTCGCACGCTGAGGGTTCTCGTCGGTGAAGTAGCCGTACGTTGCAGTGGCCGTACGGTGATAGCCCGTCCGATCTTAGAAGAGTCTGCCCGCACGTAGAAAAAGCTGTACGTAGAATGCCAGCACATAGATATAGGGTCCTCAGTTTATTGAACTCCCTTCTGGATGGGTTCCCAGAGTATGATTTGTTTGCTGATGAATGGAAGGATATATTATCGATATGCTTGAAGTTTTGTGAGAGATTTGATAAGTGAGAGTAAAATTTTTAAGATTTATTATAATAATAATAATAATAATAAAAATGGTTTATTGCTCTCATAATATTACATTCATACAGTGTTTGGTTTACTACAATATGTATAGTTTATGATGATAGCAAAAGGAAGCCCCTCAGCTATCACTGGCCAAGGGGACAAGCACCTAGTCAGCGCTGGTTTTCAGTAACTTCCTCTTCTCTTCGATGTTAGGTGAGAACTTTATTATGTATTATTTTTAATTATTGTAAGTGTTATCAAACGTTATAATTAAAGTAAAATAAATAAATAAATAGAATGCCCGTACTAAGAAGAATCCCGTGCTTAGAAAAATCCCATACGAACCCACGATCCGCGGACCACGCAGCAATTCAACTCAATGCTAGACAACTATACTACGGATACATGAAAAATACTAGGTATTTCTCTGGTTCCAATCTGTCGAGGTCATAATTGTAGTTAGTTGTCACAGTATAGAAAACTGAACGGTATATCTTCAGACCAATGACAGGAACACTCGGTATAAAAATAAACTAATAAATTTGTTGAAATAAAGGCTTAATAACGTATCGCGTTCGATTGATAATCGTGCCAGTTAAGCCACTTTAACAATGGTCATTCAAAGATGGATTAGCGAAAAATATTGTCTCCAAAATCGACTCGATACTGAGTTGTTTAGGTATTCACTTTTGTGTTGTGGGATGAGGGCGCTGTAGCTAGTGAAATTACCGGGTAAGAGCCTTATATCTGTCGTCTCGATTGCTGAGCGCAGTGCTGCATTGATGGA
This sequence comes from Leucinodes orbonalis, assembly GCA_019425675.1. Lineage (NCBI taxonomy): Eukaryota > Metazoa > Arthropoda > Insecta > Lepidoptera > Crambidae > Leucinodes > Leucinodes orbonalis. The sequence goes on along the minus strand of PQWD01000857.1, from coordinate 164,331 downwards.
GAATATTTTTTTTATTTATTTATTAAGGTCAACCAACAAGACAATCACTGAATATACAAGTTTGGTGACATAAATCTAAATTTAGTGCTTAAGTGATGTCTTAATTATAGGCTGCCACGGCATAAGAGAAAGAGTCTAAAATTAAACACATGCTGCAACTGTGGCAGCTGCAGAAGCCCTTCGATTATTAGTCTTGGGATCAAACTGTCTATCAGTTGTTGGTCTCCTTCAATGCCGCTCTGTCATGGTTTGGCGAATCACTTACCATCAGATGAGCGTCCAGACCGTCCTGTTGACTTATAACATAAAATTTACCTACTTTTGTTGTTACTATACTGTGTCGATTCATATACCTACTGCGGTATTTGATGTGATTACAAAGGATGCACAAGCCTTGAACTCAGTACAATGAACTTATGCAATAAAGGCATTTGCCGAGCTATCACTATGTAGTGGTAATAGGATAGGACAGGTCTAGCTAGACGATTTTGTGTCTTGAGTATATGTATTAAGGTTATTTATCAGGCAGATACACAAATTGAAATGATCTAATTCATTGTAGTGTGTACTAAATGGAAGAGTAAAATTTGGAGCATAAGTTTCATATTTTTTTTATACATACTCTAAAACACATACATATGACACATACATGTGACATACATACTAAATGTTTGAGAATGTATGTCACAGAACCGATAGCCGTTGGAGCAGACGAGTTTTAAAGTGAAGACCGCATCTCAGCAAGCGTAGCGTAGGACGCCCTCCGGCCCGGTGGACCGACGACTTGCGAAAGGTCGCTGGAGGCTGGATAAGAAAAGCGGAGGACCGGAATATCTGGCGCAAAATGGGGAGAACTTTGTCGAGCAGTGGACTGCGATAGGTTGAATAGAGATAGAGAAAAAATTTGAGTGCGTTTGATTGGCATCTTACTTGATGGAGACTGACGATGCAGCCTAAGGTGTATCACGCAAACTCAAATGCCGATTCACTCTTGTCTTGTAAACCCCTAAATTATATGTATCGGGAAACACAGACGCAGGAAGGTCATTCCACTGCCTTGCAGTTCGGACGGTGAATGAGGAACCGAACTTTTTGGTACGAATGGGTTTCGACAACAAAGGGGTGGAATCCCTCCCTACGACGAGTTGTCCGATTAAGAAATGGTGCTGGGGGAATTAAATCATCTTAGCTACAAGGTATATTTCAGAACTTGCCAATAAACTTCCACTTCCACCTGTTGGAAGCTTTATACGTATAACGCTAAAAGGCGTCACTGGAGAAGGACTAAGCTCAAGCTGTAAGATAGTACCTGTAAGCTAAAATAAACATTCTTCTTCTTCTTTATGTATGCAGAAGCTCCCCAACTTATTCTTATCCGGGGATCATTCGGTCGAATCCTATGGGAAATCACGTAGTGAAAGTCAGTTTGTGCGGATTCTACGATATTGTTTAGGACATTAATAAATAATAATAAATAAATATCCAATGACATTTACACAGCGCAATCTAGCCCTAAGTTAAGCGTGAAGCCTGTATTATGGGTACTAAACAATATAGATGAAAATAAACTGTAGACTTAATAGATAAGATAATCTGCTTCTTTCTTTTCTTCTTTCTTTTTTTTATATTTTTGTATATTTTTTGACGTTTATAAGTGCTTTTTGTAAGCCTAATTTGAATAAAGAATTTTGAATTTTTTTGAATTTTGCTTCATATAAATAATGTATTACGCTTAGGTCTCAAGCAATCTTAGAATGAGAGAAAAAGTCTTAAATAAATTGACATTTACCGTATCTTTGAAAAGAGTAACTACTTCTACTTCTTCTTAGTAAAAACAAAAGTGCGAACCAGTGGTAGATTGTATTTGAAATTTAAAACTTCTCTATAACAATCTACCTAAAATAAATAATTTTGGATTTAACGATGTTATCAGAGCATGAGAGAGCCACTAGAGACAATCCGAAATGGGGTTCATTAAGGTTATAGCCGGAACCGACGGCTTAATGTCCTCAGCTTTTAATGTCCACACCATACTGAGAAATTCGTACAGTTTTTTTTATCCTTTATAGGCAGACATTTGACCGCCATCACAACTGATGGTAAGTGATGATGCGGCCAGAGATGGATTATCCCTGCCTAGAAACAGCCTATTCACTTGCATTGAAGACGGCCAGCTTTCATTTTGCGGCGTTCATTCGGATTTGATATCTAAGCTTTCGGGCTACAGTTTGATTATGTATTTCCCATCGATACGCTTAGAAAACATATAGGATCAAGTGAAATATTTATTAATGGCAAGATCGTAATGGTCTCATTGAATTCAGCTGATAATAAATTTTATAACACGTGATTAAACCGCATTATACCCTTCAATGTAAGTAGGTCGCTGATTCAAAACTAAATAGTACTGAAATAAGTGATGGAAAAATATCGATACTTTGCATAAAACATTTGCGATTTTAAAAATCCAGTGATTTACTATTTTTTTATTCTATAATTATTTATCGGTAATAGCCGACTGCTGAACCTTTGGCCTCATCTATGTAATTCATTTTACAATTATACTCGTATCCATTAGGGTTATTTAAGAAAACAGTACTTTATAAATAGTTCTAAAGAAACTGTGCTGCTTGTCGGTCTCTTCTAAAAGTTTTGATCTAATACGTTATATTTAGTCAATTTACTATTCTTTGATGTCCCTTTAGATAATTTAAATGCTTTTTAATTGTGTTTGTTTGTGTACTTTTTTTTAAGTTCATAAGTGCGTTAAAATATCAAATCGAATCGTTTATTTCAGATATAGCATCCATTATACATTAAATAATTCTTAACATTTACAAAATAATAAACAATACAATGATATTCACTAAATTAAAATAATTTATTGAAATATAAATAATAAATGAAATCCAAACAATCGCAAAACTATCTATAATAAATACGATATATTAAATTCAATGCATTTTTTTTTATTTGCACATCATGCGCTCATTAAACATCCCCACCGAGGGGCACGAGCCTACCCGTATAGGGTGATTAGGCCTTAGTCGGCCACGCGGGCCCAGTGCGGTTTGGACGACTTCACACACAACCTTCGAATATCTTAGCAGGCGTACATGAAGGTTTCCTCACGATGTTTTCATTTACCGTATGAGCGTCGGATAACGTACATATCTTTCGAAAATTCGAAAATACATGTACGTGTCGGGATTTGAACCTCAGTCCTCCCGGTAGGAAGGCGACAGTCCACACCACTGAGCCACCGACGCTCCTTGCACATAAATAAATTTATTTTAAATCTATATAAGCCATATTTAAAGCCAAAAGAGTGTACTTATTCCGAACCGCTGGTAGAGTCATAAAATGTAATTATAACATTTGACGATTCAAAAGTCTCTGTTAAAGATTTTTTTGAATAAAGATATTTTCAGTTTGAGTTTTGTCCTGAAATTTGAAAAAAATGAAAAAGGTTTTCCATATTTTACAAACTTTGATAGATTCTTAACAAAGTCAATATTTTAATAATAATCACACTATCAAAGAAACGTGACAATCCCCTTGCCAGATAAGCTATCAATATCGATAGTACTATCACTGGCATTACTATTCAAAACGCTCAATTGCATTTTGTATGGATTTTTTGTACATATGTATTGAATGGGATTTAACGTGGTGTCATCAAATGATATGTGGTCGAAGCGATTGTTGAATGAATTCGTGGCATATGATATTGTTATTACGTGTTTTACATAATTAATCGGTCAACGCAGTCAAGGCCTAATTGAATTAGCTCGTAAGTGTCCGGTTTTGACTACAAAGCCTACTCGGATTTCGGCTGTGTAACGATAATTGGTGTTGTTAGTTTTCATGATGCTATTATATAAGATGTTTATTTGTTTGAGAGGGTTTTTGATTGTTATTATAACAGCTTTTTTATTCTGTGCTTGGGGTAAGCTTTCTTAAGAAAAAAAATTATTCGTGAGAGAACTAGTTACCGTATGTCGCAGAACCGATGGCTGTTAAAGCAGACGAGATTTAGTTAGTTTGACTTTGTCCTCCAAATGACGCTTAAATTGGACCTTACTAGAAATCTCAATGCCGAGGTTTCCGATACTATCCGCTACAGAAAGAGAGGCTCCTTGAAAACTGGATGCTACGACAAAAGGATATTTATTTTCATTTAAGCAATGCCTGGGGCCTACTGCGTAAAGAACTAAGGTCTTTCTTGCGAATAGCTTAGTTGCACAGGACACAATTACGGGCTAGACTGAATCATGGTTTAATATTGGTGAAGGCCTGATTGATATTTTGACGACCCATTTGGTGTTGCGGTTGAGAGGTCGACTGCAACACCAAGGGTTCCGGGTCCGATCCCCGAGCAGTACAAACATTTGTATGCATGAACATGTCTGTTTGTAATGGTCTGGGTGTTTTCTATGTATAATATGTATGTATTTACAAAAAAGAATGTATATACATATGTTTATCCGTTGTTTAGTACCCATATTACATATTTAACGCTTAGCTTGGGGCTAGATGGCGCTGTGTGAATGTCAGTGGATATTTATTTATATATATGAAAAGATCACATTTCTAGTTATACAATGACACGATTCAACGTCACAGCCCAGCCCAGATTTCTACGCAGTACCTGACCAAACAGGATAAATGTTATTGACATATTTACGCTCGGTCTATGAATCATAGATCAATTCAGATGTTTTGACTGTTCGTCTGCGACTGTGCCTTGAGGAATGCGCATGCGCAGTGGCGGTCTCACGGTTGTTGCTCGTAAACGTTAAAAGGAATTTTGGTATTGCTCCACCATTATTATGCACTCCTGGTAGATGGCGATTGTAAGGATTTAAATTGGGGGGCTATTTTTCTGAAAGAGATGTGTTTTTGGCGTGAGTCACACAAATTTTGCGTTGTAGCAGTTTCTGTCCACTTTGAATTCATTTAATTTGAATATTGTGTAGGTATAAGGAAAACATCGTGTGGAAACCTGCGCACACCTGCGAAGAGATTCAAAGGTTGTGCGTAAAGTAGGCCAATTCGCACTGGGTTTACGTTGACGACTAAGAATTGTGCCCCTTGGTGGGGACGTTTAATAAGCTGATGATGGATTGACGATTCAAAAGTTACAGAAGATTTATTTGAATAGAGATATTTTGAGTTCCCCGTAATGGATCTCAAAGGAAGAAAAATGTTAGAGGCTTTCGCGTTCTATTTATAATCAGACTATTAGAGCCCACTGCAGGACAGGCCCTCCTACACAGCATGGCCATGGGGAGTTTGGGTTGTAACACAACAAAAGGGGATAGCGGATATTTACAACAACTGTTCTAATTCTTAGGAGCCAGCGTAGATTGGAATCGGTAAATCACTACCATCCTTACTAAATAGGTAAATGACTTGGCGGAGGACCGGGATGTCTGGCGCAAAATGGGGGAGACCTATGTCCAGCAGTGGACTGCAATAGGTTGAAGAGAGAGAGAGAGGTAAATGACTTAACATGCTTTCCGAAGGAACCACAGACAACAGAATATACATTAGACTGGACAAGCCGCCAAGTTTATAGGCAGTCCCAGTGTCGCAATTTCTTTTCGGTTCTTACCTGTGAAAAGTTATTATATTTCTTGGTAAATTTACTGATCATTGCGATGATGGTATGTTACAATTGCACAGGATGGCATTTTGGAAAAAAACGGTAATTTCTTCTAATATTCGTGCGTCTTGACTCGTCTCACAGAGCGTAAACTGGTAGCCAGTGTATGCTCGTTGAGCTTACAGTTGTCGCACTTTAAACGCGGCTTGTCCCATCTCCTGTATTGGAAAATCTGTGGAAGGAGCCCATTCGGTCTCCCATCCCAAAACTAGACATTGCCACAGTGGCTTTACTTGTGTGATCTTTGAATCTCTTCGCAAGCATGCGCAAGTTTCCTCACGACCTTTTTCTTCGCCGTGAGCAAATAACGATGCTATCTCAAGGCACATTATCAAGGCATTCCAAGGCCACATGCGCGAAACGTGTCCAGGCAAAAGTTATTGTGTAATGATTTAGTCCGTCTAGATTGATGGAACGGATGTTTGGTCTAATGGTTCAAGGCTAGGTTATTTAGATACTAGAATCATTGACGTATCTATATAGTTCATACATCAGGTACTAGCACCAAAGATTCCGGATACAAACCCTGTGAAGTTCAAACATGTCTGTTTGTATTGGTCGAAACGGTTTTTTTTTATGTTATGTGTGTACAGGACGGTCTGGACGCTCACCTGATGGTAAGTGATACGCCAGGCCATGACAGAGCGGCATTAAAGGAGACCAACAACTGATAGACAGTTATTATCCTCCATCAATGCCGCACTGCGCCCGTCACCCGAGACAACAGATGTTAGGTCTCTCATACCGGTAATTTCACTAGTTCACGGTTGTTTCGCGTGTTTCTGCTCAATGCTAGTATATTATTATAACGAAAAAAGTTATATAAGTTATTTAATTCTCATAATACAGGTAGGGCTTAGATTTTTTTATCTCAGAGATAAACGGGACGGTAAGTGCGCTAACCTGGTGGTAAGTGATACGCCTAACCATGTTGAAAAACCTAATAACAGTCAGTAGTCGCCCGTCACCCGAGACGATTTTAGGTCTCTTAAACCCGGCAATTTTACTAGCTACAGTGCCCTCATCCAGAAACGGACGAGCGCAAAAACACTCCTATTTGACGGGACGATATTGGCGCTGCGGTGGTACCTACCTAGACGATCAGTACCCGGATCCACCACCTAAATAGTTTGAGGACTACATGGCGCTGTATCAGTTCTGTCATAAAAAGCTATATTTTCATTAATAAGTGTTCTATAAGGACTAAACTGAATAAACACTTTTCATTTTCATTTATAGAACAAAGTCTTCCCGAAATGCCTTAATAAAATGAAATACTATGAGGTCCATTTCATTGCTATAAATATGATTGATGTGCATTGTCCAATGCATTTAGTATATGATAGGAGTTTGTGGACTTCCTTTAACATTAAAGAATAGCTTCCTCTTACAACAACCTTGGCGATCGTATGGCTTAAACTGCCGAATAATCCGTTCAATACTATGTATTTTCAACCATACAGGTTCACAAACTCTAAAGGTAGTAGATCAATACTGAGTCGTCCAGGAAGGTGCCACTACAGTACCAGACACGTCCGTTATCGAGTGTTTCGCCTTCTATGTTTCGGGATCAGGGCAATGTAGCTAGTGAAATTACCGGGTATGGGATTTCTATGATCTGTCCTCAGATGATGAGCACAGTGCGGTTTTTTTTTTTTCTTACTGCTGTCCTGTCATAGTCAGGAGATGGACGGTTCCGATCACTTTATAACAAAGAACAGCGACGACGACGTAAAATATCGCCTTATGATGTTCGAGTGGCTTCAGCCTTCTTCCCCATATTTTCTTATCATTCTACATTTTTAAAATGCTAGTATTCAAGATTCAGATTCCTCTTTCTGAGATATTATTCCTGATTGAACTAAAGTTACAGTCATAGAATCCCTGGCTGGTAGACTTAGCAAAATAAAAAAATCTCTCGCATCTTGGATGCTTCAGCGTTTCAGCAGTCCAAAACAACTGAAACGCTTTTTCGAAATTCTCAAAATTAGTTTTAGTTACGTTAATTAATTTAACTGTTTTACATACATATTATGTACTTTTTATTGTAGTTTGAAGTTCGCAAGTGCTTTTTATAAGCCTTAATCGAATAAATTGATTTTGACTTTTTTTAAACCTTCAAAACTCAAATTCAATATTTTCTTAATTCAATTAATTATACACTTTTGAATAGTCACTTAAAAAAAAAATTTCATAACTAGAGTGACTCTCTACCGCACCGGTTCGAACAGTTGATTCTACTGAGAAGACTTCAGAAAGAAACTCAGTAGTTACATATTCGAATAAATGGAACATTAAATGTTTTTTTCAAATGCCCTATATATATATTGAATGCCCGTATTCAACCGTAACTTCATGGCCCCAAACACGAGGCGTTTATTGTTTGATATATTTGACAGTTACCAATATGACACTTCCGAAATATCTGTGTCGTGTAGGGGCCGTCTTACATACATACTTAGCCATTAAAATACATTCATACAAATGCATCAGGTTTATTTAGTAAGTGCAAACGGTGAAACTCAACTCAAAATGTCTTTTCACTCTATACACTTTTGAAATCTTCAAAATTAAAAACAAAGTTATTTTTATAACATATGGAGGTAAACGAGCATGTGGTTCACCTGATGGAAAGTGTCACCGCCGCCCATAGACATTCGAGTCGTATAGAATCAAAGGCGGCAAAGTAGGGTTGATCTGAATTTTGGTAGTTGAAATAAAACAGTTTTTGATCCAAGTCATTTTTTTACGTGTTTTTGAAGGGTTTAGCCATGTTTAATAATAAATGAACACAGAATCGGTTAACATTTGAATTTTCAGTAAGTTCAAATATTTATCTCATTTTCGCCCTACGACCTACTTTGCCGCCTTTGATTTTATACGACTCATTTACAACAGCTGAGGTCGCAGGGATGCGTTGCCGGCCCTTTATATAAGAATACGCTCTCTTTTTAAGGACGCCAGGTCATATCGTTCCGGAAACGTTTCCGATGGCAACGCAAAATCAGAATTTATTTGGAATTTATCAAAGTTCGGAGAGTTGATTTTAATGAGAAGACTCCGCCAAAAATCTCAGTAGTGTCTCTTTTTAATCGCTATACAACTAATCCATACATTTTTGTCCTTAATATAAACTTTGCTTTTAAAATGGAAATTTTAAACAAATGTGTAAGTGGTCCATATCAGCCATTAGTGTTCGTGGGCTCAAAACCCACGGTAAGACGGCAAACCAAACTTTGAAAATCGCACAAAATAACTTCACTATTATTTTGTGGATTTCAAAGTTTGGTTAGGTCATTGCAGGCTAAATCACCTGATTGTTTGAAGAGATATCTTTTAATGAGCTGAAGATGATGATAACGGTGATGATAAAAAATATACCACCAATATTTCAATAAGTTAAATATAGGGTCAAGATAAAACAATCTGTGAAATACAAATTTCGTAATATTATTTCTCGATTATTGTCTATTTCTAGTACATTAATATTATCTTACAAAAGCGAATGAGTTTCATAATGGTTATCCAGTACTAAATTAAGTATAATTTATATTTGGAATAATTAGTCCAATATAAAGCCTTGATACGATCAGTTTGGCTAAAATTATACCAAACGATATGGTTTCGGATATTTATCTATTTATAATTTCAACTACCTTAAGTAAAGGCTAGAAAAAAACACTGCGTTTCTGCTGAATTCTTAAGTGGCAACACCACCTGAGTTTTAGAAATGAGGCTTTTTGAGTAGTTAAAAAGGGCAAGATTGAGGATCAAAGGATTTTCTGTTCTAAAAATGCTGAAATATACGTAATCATGTCATGAAGCCGTTTCTTTAGAGCATTTAAAAAAAACGTCTTCATGACCGATGAAATAGCAAAAAGTACTTGTTAGCATGTTGAAAACTTCAATCTTTGGTAATATTTTCAGGACATTAAAAATGAGCTTTATTGCCCTTTTCGGGCTAAATCGTTAAAAAGGAGTTCACCTATACTAAAAAGTGCCTTAGCCACAAAAGGGCTAAGGTGGCAACACTGTATAGTCTAAACCAGTGGTAGATTGCTTTTGACATTCCTAAGTGATCTTATTTTGACCTATACATCATCATCATCATCATCCACATAATGTCCACTGCTGAACATAGGCCTCCCCCAATAACTTCCACGCCGACCTGTCAGAAGTTATCTGCATCCAGTGGGTACCCGCAACCTTCCTTAGGTCATCTGACCATCTTGTGGGCGGCCGTCACATGCTGCGCTTGGCGGTACGCGGTCTACCTATACATATCAATAAAGAATCGATAAACAAATTACTCCTCAGTTCTAGTGGTTCGAGATAAGATTTCTGCGTTATTTGGGGATCATTGGTTCGAATCCCACGTGAAGACCACATAATAAATAACGCTTGGTGCGTTTTTTCCTAGTTTGATAATTGCATTCTGTATTACCTGTTTGTCCTAAAACAAAGATGATTTTGAACTTCGGAGATAACGTTCACCCGTCGGTCCTGGCTACAATCTTAGGATGAAAGTCGTTAACACCCACCAATCCGCATTTGACCTACGCATTGGGTTACAACCCAATCTCCCCATAGCTATACCTGGGAAAGCCTGTGCCCTTATTGCCCAGTGAAGCTGAAAGGCCATCTGTTAGAGAAAAAAGTCTGTGTCCTGCAGCGGGACGTTATTGTCTGGCGGATAAACGATTTAATAATATGCAGTCTTTCCAAATTTATTAGGAACCAGATTTTATCGGTCCGAATAAGCTTAGCATGTCATTTTAAACCACACTGGCCAAATAAATAAAAAGCTGTCAAACAGTCGCCAAATAGTACAAAAAATACAATTTTTAAATTAGTTTTAAACGTAGCTGACAGATTAGGGATGTTCGATTTTATTTAAACGTCGATATCGATATAGAAAACATTAAGTGTAATTTTGTAAGATAGTAATTGGGAGTAAGGGCTTTCGTAATTTCTAATGCCCCATTCGAAGACTAATTATTTCCACAATTGCTTGACTACTACTAGGTAGTAGAGTAACAAGACTCGATACTGAATCGTCTAGGTAGGTACCGTCACAGTACCAGACATCCCGTGAAATTCGAGTGATTTTTCACTTCTGTGTTTCAGGATTAGGGCACTGTAGCTAGTAAAATTACCGGGTATGAGACAGCCTGTGCCCTGCTGTGGGACGTCATTAGCTTGTGGATGAACGATTTAATAATATGCAGTCTTTCCAAATCGATTAGTAACCAGATTTTATCGGTCTTAGTTTTTTGTAAAAAAATACATATTGTACATAGAAACACCCACAGCTATCAAATTCCCGGGTAGCAGAAATGTTTTACGATTTTTTTTACGAATTGAACCCGAAACCCATGGTGCAAAAGCTGTTAGCTGTCATATCAACCATAACACCAAATAAGTAGTCAACATGAAATAATCATTATCGATATATTTTATCATTGATAAAGGAACAACACTAAATACCGCGTCAATTGTAAGATTAAGCAAAATCCGTTCGTTCGTCCCGTCCATTGTGGACGGGCTTGGTCGACTTAGAAGCGGTAATGATCGGTTATGACTTGATCCACCGGATTGGTATCGGTATTTTACGTATAGTCACTAAAGCGTTTAATCCTTTATAAAGTTAATTGGTTTTCGACGTTAAAATTGTTGCATGTTTATTCATCATCATCATCATCATCAGCTCATTAAACGTCCCTATCAAGGGGCACTAGCCTACCCGTAAAGGGTGTTTAGGCTTTAGTTGTCCACGTGGGCCTAGTGCGGGTTGGACGACTTCATGCACAACCTTTGAATATCTTCATAGGCGCACGCAGGTTTCCTCACGTTGTTTTCCTTCACCGTAGGCACGTCGGATAACGTAAATATATTTTTCGAAAATTTTAAAACACAAGGTATGTGGCGGGATTTGAAACTCAGCCCTCCCGGTAGTAGGGCAACAGTCCACACCATTGAGCCACCGACAATAATGCATGTTAATTAGTGCGTAATTCGCACTGATCTAAAACACATATTTATTACATAGTATCAGTTAGGTAGACCATCGGTGGCTCATTGGTGAGGATTGTTACCTTACGATCTGGACGCAGGTTACAATCCCACCACGTCCCAATTTCTTTAAGAATTTTCGAAATTATATGTACATTATCCGAAGCTCTTACGATTAAGGAAAACATCGCGAAAAAACCTGCAAACTAAATCAATCACGCAGAGAAACCCCAAGCATAGGTCTCTCCATCGGTCGTTGCATGACCTTAAGCCTAAAGAGGCCCTACGTAAGAAATATTAAGCATAAAGAAATGCTTTAAATTCGGACGCATTTTGACTTTTCACACAATTTTATAATTCAGCTAACATTATTCTTAGAAAATAAGAAGAATCACACAATGACGCGAAAAGGATACAATAAATATGTGATACGCGGTGGCATTGAGCATAGCATAGCAATATTCTTGAATGGCGTAAACTTAACGGAAAAAGATATGTAGGCCAACCCATAAAAATATGGACGGATGACCTGGTTAAGGTGGCAGGTTTTTTTTTTCAAGCTGTCTACTGCTATTGGCCGCAGATGGCCTTTACAGCCTTACCGGGCAATAGGCGAGCGCAGATGGCTCTCAGCCTTAAAATAGCAGGTAGCAGATGAATGTCAACTGCTAGGAATCAGCCCGCGTGGAAATCATTAAGGGAGGCCTTCGTTCAGCACTAGAAGTAATATTAAACCATGCAAGAATGCACTGATATTAAAGTTAGATTATACCTACAAGATAAGAACTAATTGCGCATTTTTCTATCCCAAACAATTACTAAACGTCTAATACGCATTAAAATATGATATAGGAAATCCTCGTTTCCAACATCGATTCGTAGCGTTTCCGATTGTAATCACTGCGCAATAAAATGTTAATCGTTATATAACAATTGTGCGAAAAGCAATTCTTTAGTTTGTTGTTAGTGGGAATAAAAAGATTGAAACAGTGGCATTTAGGCCCTAAGTATTTAGAGCTACGGTGACTCGGTGGTGGGGACTGTTGCCTTCCGATTGGGAGGGCGCAGGTTCAAATCCCGCCACGTACCAATGTGTTTTCAAATTTACGAAATTATATGTAAAGGGAAAGATCGTGAGAAAACCTGCGCACGCCTGCGAAGAGATTCAAAGGTTGGGCGTGAAGTCGGCCAATCCTCACTGGGGAAATTCAATTCGACCGTATATATTGTTTATGTCAACACTTACCGCCCGCCACCCGAGATGAAAGATGTTAGGTCTCTTATACCTGGTAATTTTACTAGCTAAAGTGCCCTCATCCCGAAACACAAAAGTGCAAAACACTCCTATTTTCCGGGACGATATCTGGCATTGCTGTCACTCCATTGGCTGGCACTCGACGACTCTGTATCGAGTCTACCATCTAGTAAATGTGTTAGATTCGATATTTCTTTATACTTGTGGACAATAAAGTGTTATATCTTTATCTTTCTATCTATATGTTTTCGACTCGGCTTCACTCGTACGCAAGACTCGCACACTTAAAACACTAACAATAGAAGCGAAGTAGGTACACATGACTGCACGTCATCTAATCGGGGGGGCGTGATGAATGACACTGGTGCAGTTAGCAACACAGTACCAATTTACTGCATACCGTTTTGAATGTCAAGGAAACATGCGAGGAAGGATGACCTCGTTTTCCTTGGGGTGTTCCAACTAGCCAGATTGGTTGCTAACCGATGTTTAGGCCGAGCACATGCTTGCTACTTTTCGTATTTTCCGATGCAATTTTTTTATATCATTAAGTGTAGCCTGGTAACTGATACGCTGACCATGTCGGGTGCAGTGTTACAGGAAATGAATAACTGTAGACAGTCATTACTTATCGTCAACTTACCTTGGGCCGTCACCCGAGACGAAAGATGTTAAGTCGCTCATTTTTTTTTTTTAGGTAAAAAAACAATGTAGAACATATTTCTTTTTGTTTGATGTTTCAATGTAACATTAATTTATTAAGACCTAAAATTACGTTGTCGAAGGTACCACATTCACCTATAATTTGGGTGTGACCGAGATAGTGAACAAATTAAGAACTATCATGATTATTGTAACTTAAGTTAAGCAGATTCAATTTCCAATTGAATTCGTGATGTGCTCATGGCAAATGTGCGAATGAATCACATAATACATTACTGAATGAAATGTATCATGAAGTTGTCACTATTCTAAAACAAGGTGCCCAAAGTACTTACGTACCCATTAGGAGGCAAGTAAGATATGTACCGGGCTGGAACAAACATGTGCGTGCTGTGCACGCGGAGGCTCGACACTATTATAGGTTGTGGCTTTTATACGGAAACCACCTTCGGGTTTTATCTTTGAGAATATGTCCGTGTCCGTAAACTGTTCAAATCTAAGTTGAAATATTGTTTAGATAACCAAGAACAGATTAAATGGACATTTTAGCTAAATTGCACACAGATAAGGATTCGGTAAATTCTGGAAGTCAACTAATAAATTAAATAATAGGGCAGGGCTCCAGTAAGTGTTCAGGGTCTGTGTGAGCCTATGCCATTGCCAATGCCTTCCAACAGCATTTTAGAGTCGAGTCTCCGTTGCGTAGCGAGTCTCTTGTGCCCGAGACCACTGTATCTGACCCCAACGTCCCTCTCATTACGTTTTCTGCTGCAGAATTGCGCTCTGTAATACAAAATATGGCTAGGGGTAAGTCTCCAGGGACAGACTGCCTTAGTATCGAGCACCTGAGGCATGCAGGTGTGCATGGTGTCGCGTGTTTTGGCTATGTTTTACAGTTATGTTTGAGCCACGAATATTTACCTGATGATATGATACGCGCTGTTGTTGTACCATTATTAAAAATAAAACGGGAGATGCCTCTGACATCTCCAATTACAGGCCGATATCCTTGGCTACTAATAATGGCAAAAGTGCTGGACCGTCTGCTTGATGGTCACATGGCAAAACATATTGAACTACATGATAGCCAATTTGGTTTCAGACCAGGATTATCCACCGAAAATGCTATATTGTGCCTAAAGCAGACTGTTCAGTATTACACATTAGGAGAACACCGGTGTTTGCATGTTATCTGGATTTGTCAAGGCATTTGACCTGGTGAATTATACATACTGTGAATAACTTCAATGTGAAACTACTGTACCTAGTGAATTTGTATCTTTGTTAAAGTTTTGGTACAAAATCAACGTAACATGGTTAGGTGGGAGATTGTTATTCGCAAGTGAGAGGTATGGAGTGTGGAGTGAGACAGGGGGGGTTGAGTTCTCCTCGGCTATTTAACCTGTACATGAACCGGCTCCTGGGTGAGCTCAGTGGAACGGGTGTAGGATGTCACATTGATGGAGTGTGCGTGAATAATATCAGCTATGCAGATGATATGGTTCTACTGAGCCCATCCATGGGTGCGATTAGGAAGCTCCTTTTAATATGTGAAAGTATGCATTAACACATGGTCTCATATATAATATTAAGAAGAGTGAATGGATGTTATTTAAGTCGAGAACTGTAAAATATAATGACATTCCGGATATCACCCTCAAGGGTCAACGGTTGACTCGGGTACATAAGTTTAAAATACCTAGGTCACTGGTTACTGAAGACCTTGAGGATAATATTGATATTGATAGGGAGCGTAGGTCGCTGGCTGCGCGATGCAATATGTTGGCCCGCCGGTTTGCCCGTTGTTCAAGAGCTGTAAAACTGACCCTTTTTAAAGCTTACTGTCAGTCTTTTTACACATGCAGCTTGTGGGTAAACTTTACGCGGCGGGAATACAGCGATCTGCGAGTCCAATACAATAATGCATCAGAGTACTGTTGGGGGCCTAGAAGCTGTAGTGCTTCTGCGATGTTTGCAGAGGCCGAATTGACGGGTTTGCTGCTGTAATCAGAAAACGTTGTGCCTCTGTTTTAACAAGACTTAGAAACAACGCTAATGGAATTCTGAGGGTTTTCGTGGATAGGTGGACTTCCCGCTGATGCGGAGATGGGTACTACTGCATTCCCAATAAGAAAACGGGTAGGTGAATGCAGTTTCAGGCCCTATCACATTGCGCTTGTGCTGTGTAGGTACTGTGTACTTACTTAGTTTTAAATGTAAAAATTATACTTATGTACCTATTTAGATATGTTTGTTCATTGAGTGCTCCTAATAGTTGTATTATTACAATTATTAGGGGTACCTTACTTAGAATTTCACAGATTGTCATAAGTGTGTTGTTAATGTATAAGATGTAGTTTACTAACCCTAACGTGTAAGAATATTGTACTAATCTTATGGACCTGGTCTGAAATAAATAAAGAATAATAATATTTGCTTACAAATAACATGAAAAAGTGCAATTTCTACCCAGCATATTTACCACAGATTAATAAATACATAGTGAATAAAGAGTGGCAACAACAACAACTCTCAATTAACCCGATAATTTATTAGCTTCAGTGCCCACTTACATTTTGGCACTGCGGTGGTACCTACCTAGACGACTCAGTACCGATTCTACCACCTAGTATCCCTTGAATGCCTTTGTGCTGTTGTTTTAAGCTTAATTAAATAAATGCTTCTATTTTAAAATCCGGCGATCCTCAGTCTTTTTTACCACACGATCGCAGTGACCGCTCGCAGACCTTTTATCATTTTTGTATAAAAATGTTTACTTCTCTCTCTCTCGTCAACTGTTGCAGGTCACTGCTGGATATAGGTCATCCCCATTTTTCGCCAGATAACCGGTCTCCGCTTTTCTCATCCAGCCTCTACCAGCGACCTTTCGCAAGTCGTCGGTCCCTAGTCGAGCGTCCTACGCGACGCTTACCAAGACGCGGTTTCCTTTCCAGAACTCATCTGCTCCAACGGCCATCGGTTCTGCCACATACGCAACAACCCAATGCCACTTCAACTGGTTACTAACTACAAGTACAAATTTTAAAAAAACCCTGTACAATATTAATTACTAGTCTTTGATCTTTAGGCCAGTATTTACCAGTCAGATTTCCATTTATANTAAATTATATGTACGTTTATCCGACGCTCTTACTTTGAAGGAAAACATCGTGAGGAACTTGTGCACGCCAACGAAAAAATTCAAAGATCCGCACGAGGCACGCGTGGATGACTAAGGTATAGACCTTAGTCGTCATCGCACCCTTTACGGGTAGGCTCGTGCCCCTCGGTGGGGACGTATAATGAGCTGAAGATGATAATGATGATACTTAAGATTCACGGGCTAAAAAGGAATCCTGGCGTGAATCTGTCCTTATTAGCTTAACCTTGTCATGCGATCATCTTCTGCATTTAAATATCATACTACTTTTATTTATCTGTTCACTTCATTGGTAAGACCGCAACTTGAGTACGCGGTACCGATATGGGATCCCTACTATGATAAATATCACAAATGTCTTGAGATGGTTCAAACAAAATATTTGCGTCGCATGTCATACAGATGTCTCCAAAAACGCCTTCCATATTTACAATTACTAAAAAAATATAAACTCCTCGACTTAAAATCACGTCGTCTACAATTATAGGCTATGCTTCTTTATGACCTGTGTAACAACAAATACGACTGTATAGACATTATTTATAATATTTGTTACTCCGTCCCGTTGCGAGTTCGAGTGCGTGCAACGCGTCAAAATCCATTGTTTGTCACTACTAGGACAAGAACCAACGCTGGACTGCGTTCACCTTTATATCGTATTCTCGATAAATACAATAAGACATTTAATAGCTTAGATATGTTTGCATGTAGCGCTGGTTCCTACAAGAGACATGTTATCAGTATTCTTAAATCTATAGTAATGAAATAAAACGAAAATAAAACTATTTTTGAGTATTTAATTATTATGAATTATATTTGCATTTATCACACACATTTTTATTTTATATATTTATATATATGAATATTTATGAATTTTTTATTATATGTCTATATGTACATATATTTACTTTCTAATATTTATACCTACTAGTACACCCATGAATGCGCACACGCACCCTCCCCCATACAGTGCATTTATATTGTTATTTTATCATTTAAATGGTTATTATTTTCCTTTTACTCTTGTGTACACTCAAAACTTGGAATCACACAATTTTCCATATCCTTGTACTTTATATGTGTCCAACGATGCTGAGTTTGTAATAATTTAATTCATTTTATTTTGTAAGTGATATCGCAACTGTATTGCAAACTTGTTTGTGGTCCAATAAATAAACATTAAAAAAAAGCCAACAACACAGAAGCCCTTTTTCGAATGTTCTATCTTTGTATGAGTTACATAATGGAATGACACAGTGGAAAACTGCCGTCCGAACCAGTGGTAGCTTCATTTGACATTCATAAGTGTTCTGTAAGGACGTAAACTGAATAAACCCTTTTCATTTTCATTTATTATTATTACGTGTGTGCTTGCCTTTTACCTTCTTATAAGACACATCCCTATTCGTCCACCAATTGACCCCATGACATCAAAGATTGGTTGCAAGTGCATGGCGTCAGATGCGTGGGGTCTCTTGACGACGCCATCTTGTTCATCTGTCAATATTTCTTATTAATCTTTGACCGCATCGAGGGAGGTTCTTATATAAATCGAATGACAATTAAGAATTTATGTGTGGTCGTATTTAATATTTAAGTTAGCAACAATAAACTAGAATGTTCGACTGTCCTCTATATTATTTAATTGTTTGCTGGGTTCTTTGCATGCTCTGAGTTTCTTGCTGGATTCTTCTCAGTGGAAAAATACCTCCCGAACCAGTGGTAGTTTCATTTGACATTCATAAGGGTTCTGTAAGGACCTAAACTGAATAAACACTTTTCATTTCATTACATTTCATTGAAAAAAAAAACACAAATTGTATTTTTTGGTTTTCTATTTCTACTAGGTACTACCCTTTTGTGGTAATTATATTCTAAGCGGGTAAGTATATTCTAAATGGACTGTCCTGGTTAAGGTGGCGTGTAGCAGATGGATGTCAACTGCAAGGGATCAGTCTGCGTGGAAATCATTAGGGGAGGATGTCGCTCGGTAGTGGACATTTTAGGCTGTAATGTTAATGATGCTCTTTAAACTCAAGCTTCAATCTTTACTTAAATAGAGTAAGAAAGGCTCCCTTTCTTGCTATAAACGTTGATAATGGCATCCATTCCTAACTCTATTTAAGTAAAGATCAAAGCTTGAGTATCTTCCTTCTTGAATACAGGCCTCAATGTTTGTGTTAACCATCTATCTATCAATGTATTCTGACAAGTAGTTCCACCCTTCAGTGGAAAACAAAGCAAAATACGCGTAAAAGTGTTTTTTCTAGCATAGCATAATTTATTTGAAGTTGTGCCCTGAATGAGTCCATACAGTGCGTAAGTTTCCACGAGGCATCTCATTCATTCACATAATGATTAGATTAATTCTCCTGCGCAATACTTTTTATGATAAATTTCGTAGTCTCGTAAAAGTTACAAGCGACAGCGGTTAAATAATTTCCCATTTCCGAACATTTGTCCAATAAGTAAGTGTGATGTTTAGATATTTGTATTGAAGTCACTGTATCCTGAGGGTTATCATTGTCAGCCCATTATACGTCCCCACTGAGAGATTTTAGTCTGCCAGTATATGGGTGTATAGGCCTTTTCCGTATTGCTGAATTTAACACCACTTTGTATTTCTTCGCAGGCGTGCGCAGGTTTCCTCACGATGTTTTCTTTCACCGTAAGTGCGTCGACAAATAGATGGTTAATATATTAAAACATTATTAATACCATACGAACATCTTCGATAGTCATTAGAGCAGACGAGTTCTGGAGTAGAGACCGCGTCTTGGCAAGCGTAACGTACGACGACTTGCGAGAGGTCGCTAATGGTGGCTGGATGAGAAAATCGGAGGAGCGGGATATCTGGCGCAAAATGGGAGAGACCTATGTCCAGCAGTGGACTGCGATAAGTTTAATAGGAAACATCTGAAAAGTGCAAGAGGTCACGTTAAGTCGTCCTGCTAGTACGCCATTCGTTACCACCACAGACATCCGAATATACAATTAGACTGGACAAGCCGCCAAGTTTATAGGCAGTCCCAGTGTCGCAATTTCTTTTCGGTTCTTATCTGTGAAAAGTTATTATATTTCTTGGTAAATTTACTGATTCATTGCGATGATGGCATGTTACAATTGCACAGGATGGCATTTTGGGAAAAAACGGTAATTTCCTTCTAATATTCGTGCGTCTTGACTCGTCTCACAGAGCGTAAACTGGCAGCCAGTGTATGCTCGTTGAGCTTACATTTGTCGCACTTAAAAACGCGGCTTGCCCCATCTCCTGTATTGGGAAATCTGTGGTTACCACTCAATCATCCGTATTGAGCCCTTGAGCTGGGATATAACGCATTCTCATAGTCATACTGTCCGGGAAGGCATGTGCACTGCAGTGGGACTTTTATAGTGTGCTGATGATGATACAATCATTAAGAGCATCATCATCAGTACAGCCTAAATTGTCCACTGCTGAACGATAACCTCCCCCAATGATTTCCACGCTGACCGATCCCTAGCAGTTGACATCCATATGCTACCAGCCACCTTAAACAGGTCATCCGTCCATCTGGTTGGCGGCGCCTCCGCTTCGTTTTCCGTTATGTGGACGCCACTCGAGAACCTTTCCGCCCCATCGGCCATCGATTCTACGCACTATTTGCCCTGCCTACTGCTATTTCAACTTATCCTGCACTTTATAGACTCAATTAAATAATTTCATTCGTTCTCTTATCACTTGCACTACCCACCATACCAGGTGTAAACTTACCGATAAAGATATACGTTGGAGAATCCCATTTTGTATCTATTTGACTAGGGGCCGATGACCTTAACGTATCTATGCGATGTCCCATATCCACTGCATTTTAAAAGGGAATTGATGCCAGATAGGAAATTCATTTTTATGAGACATATAATTGAGAGCGTCGGTGGCTGAATGGTGTGGGCTGTTGCCCTCCTACAGGGAGGGCTGAGGTTCAAATTTCGCCATGTACCGATGTGTTTTCGAATTTTGGAAAAATATATGTACGTTAAAAGAAGGAAAATATCGTAAGGAAACCTGCGCACGCCTGCGAAGAGATTCAAAGGTGTCATCTCTGTTTCATAAAAAGTGAAGTCGTCCAACGCGCACTGGGCCCGCGTGGACGACTAAGGCCTATTCACCCTATACGGGTAGGCTCGGGACCCTCGGTGGGGATATTTAATGAGCTGATGATACCATTATGTAAAGTTCTTAGGTAAATAATAATAATAAATTATTAACGCTCATCGCGGAACCAATGAGCCTCGGTGGCTCATGCTGTGGACTGTTGTCTTCCAATATGGAGGGTGCCAGTTCACATCCAACAACGTTACAATGTATTTTCGTAATTACATATATGTTTATACGACGCTCATGCGGTAAAGAAAAAAATTCACCACCACATAAACGTGCTGATCCGGCGAACATGTCGATAACTTTAGTTCTCACAGGAATAATAATAATCTCTCACCCCTACGAAGATTTTTGGCCTTTCGAAGTTTTCAAGAAAGAAACACATTCTAGATTACTAACGTAAAATACGTGCCTCGTTTTTTGGATTTTTTTCTCCCAGCTCGCAAAATAAGGGGATGGATAGTGGGAGAGTCTCCCTAAAATTAGTTCGGTATCTTATCCCATATAAAAAACCTAATATCGTCTATACCTAAGTTAAAATTAAATTGTATTTCGAATTCTGTCTGAATAAGAATACATCTTAAAAGGGGGAAAGGGAACCGTGCTACCTCGATTTTAACGTGTGCGAAGCCGCGACCAATTTTGTCTAAATATAAGAACCTCATCATCAGCTCATTAAACGTCCCCACCGAGGGGCACGAGCCTACCCGTAAAGGGTGATTAGGCCTTAGTCGTCCACGCGGGCCCAATGCGGATTGGACGACTTCACACACAACCTTCGAATAAAAAAATAATATATTATATTCTTATATAAAATATAAGAACCTATGCAACCATAAATAAATATAAATATCCACCGACATTCACACAGCGCCATCTAGCCCCAAGTTAAATATGAAGCCTGTATTATGGGTACTAAACAATGGATCTTATTTTTTTTTGCAAATACATACATATTATACATAGAAAACACCCAGACTATTACAAAACTTACAAGTTCGCATGCACACAATGTTTGTACTGGGGATCGAACCTGGAACCCTTGGTGTTTTCAGCCGACGTCTCAACCGCTACACCAAATGGGTCGTCAAATTAATACACTTATTTTATTTTTTTTTTTTTTTTTTTAGAACTGACTACTGCTGTTGGCCGCAGATGGCCTTTACAGCTTCACCGGGCAAGTGGCGAGCGCAGATGGCTCTCAGCCTAAATATTACACAACGAGCCTAAGGGCGTCCCGCGGGACTCGAACCTCGGCTTAGGGCGTTGCGGGGGGGCTTGGTAGCCTAACATATGTTTGGGGAGAAAAGCGGCCCGGTACATGCCGGTTACGCGAATAGGGACTGTGCGAACCTACAGGGACACGCGACGATGGCCCCCGCCGGCGGGGGCGGAACCTCGGTTGTCGATTTGTAGAGTGTACTTTTAGTAGTTTAGCTGTTTCGGCCGCCGTCGCGCGGCGACCGTGATAGGGTCATCGGATCGTCTAGTACGTCCCGTGGACGTCGTCGTTTACGCGCGCGAGCTGAAATAAAATTATTATTAGCTGCTGTTGTAGTATAATCAGCAGAGGAGACAATGAGCGGGTTTGAATGCGCTATTGCCGAGTCGAAGTAGCGTTTGGACGCCAACTTTAGGTACTGCGAAATCGTAGGCAGCCCTAAGTCCAAATGAAGATTCAAGTTCCGTAAAAACCACGGCGCTCCCGTGAACTTATTCTGAATAACTTGTAGCCTATGGACGTGTTTGGACGCAGCGTGTGCAAATACTACACCGGCATACGTCATAATGGGCCTGATGCACGCCGTGTATATTCTCACCTTATTACTAAGGGACAATTTACTACGCGCGTTTAGTAGGCAATGAAGGCGCCCGAGTGCGAATGCAGCCCGGTTGCGCACCATTTTGATGCGCGGCCTAAAGGTTAGACCACTATCGAGAGTGACGCCTAGGTATCGGGTGTTCTTTTCCCACGGAATAGAACGCCCGAATAGCGTTACCTGACGTGGGAGGTTTCGCGCCGACGGCGCGCCGGTCTTCTGAAAGAGGACCGCCGCACTCTTGTCCGGGTTGACCTCGACCCTCCACTTCCTGAACCAATCACCTAACGTGTTGGCGGATGCCTGGAGGGTCCTGACAATGGGGCCCGCGTGCTTCGACGAACAGTAAATGGCCGTATCGTCGGCAAACAACGCGATGTTCGTCCTGAGCGGAGAGGGACGAAACTCCGGGAGGTCGCTAGTGTATAGCGTGAAAAGGAGTGGGGATAACACCGAGCCCTGCGGAACGCCTGCCCGCAGGGAAGTGGGGAGGGGATAAAGTGCCCTCCATGCGATATCGGAACGTGCGATTCGCTAGAAATTCGCGCACTATGCGTACTAGACGGTCGGGCACGTTTAGTTTGTATAACTTGTATATCAAACCCTCGTGCCAGACTTTGTCGAACGCTTTTGCGACATCGAAGAATAATGCTCCCATTTTGTGGGGATACGACATGTTGAATCGGGAGGAGATATGCTCCGCTATGCGATGTACTTGATGTACACACGAGTGTTTGGTTCGGAACCCAAACTGCTCGTCGGGAAGGAGGCCTGCTGAGTCGACGTACTCACGCAGGCGGGTCAATACTATACGTTCGTAAATTTTACCAATAACATTTAGTAAACTTATCGGACGATAGCTAGACGGTCGCACTTTGGTTTGCCCGGTTTGGGAATGCCGATGACTGTGGCTTCTTTCCACGACTGTGGGAATATACCATTTTTCAACGCCGAGTTGAATACGGCGGTGAGAAAGGTTAACAGTGCTAACGGAAAGTGTTTCAACACTTTGTTGGTAATGCCGTCGGGGCCGGGGGCTTTGCGTCTTTTCTGATGCTGATTCTGATGTCTGTGCTCGGTACTGAGTCGTCTAGGTAGGTACCACCGCTGTGCCAGATATCGTCCAGGGAAACACGAGTGTTATGCACTTTTGTGTTTCGGGATGAGGGCACTGTAGCTAGTGAAATTACCGGGTATAAGATCTGTTGTCTCGGGTACCGGGCGCAGTGCGGTATTGATGGAGGATAATAACTGTCTATGGGTTGTTGGTCTCTTTTAAAGCCGCTCTGTCATGGTCTGGCGTATCACTTACCATCAGGTGAGCGTTCAGATCGTCTTGTATGCTTCCAACATAAAAAAAAACTCTCTTTAATATCGTAACTTGTACATGTAGGTACCATATTTGCAAATAAAGATTTTCTTATCTTGTCTTGTGTTATCCTATCTCTTTATCGGCTTGTATAACATTCCTTTGCTTGTCCTTCTGATTAGATATATTTTATTATTTTCACACGTAGCGATTAAAGTCATAATGTAATTTAAAAGATTTAATCTTAATCCAATAATAAGCTATGTTAATAGAGCATTCTCAAAATAGTTCAAAGTGACTTTCACTTTACAATCTTCACATGGGACTCGAACCCACTACCGGGTCATGCGAAGCCGAACGCACCCACTAGACCACGGAGACAATTAATGGTTAAAGGCTTTTAATATTCTAAAATAATAATTTCAATGTGCAACATATATATTAATAAAACTAACATATTTTATCATCGTTAGTAAGTAGATTTATTATTTTTTTAGCTATAATTATTTAATTTTTATGGTTTTTGGTTTAGTTTGTTAAACAATATTTATAATAAACCTTCATATTACATTAACTAGATAAAAAATAAAATAAATATAAATTAATAAACCAAAAAGGTAAAAAAATTGGCCCAGATTGTTGTCTCTAGTATGTGAAAAAGTACCCATAAGGCTGGCAACATTAATATATTTTTTTCTTATTTTAATATACCAAAAAAAAAATATTTTTAAATTCAGTCATTCATGAATCTTTATGTCACTAAATCATTTTCCATTAATCGTTATTGTCTATGACTAGTTCTACAAGTTGGTGGACTTCCATGACCCTATATGTAGGTCGGGCAGAGACTGCATTTCAAGGGATCCTTTGCATTGACGTCAACAATCACGTGGATTGCTATACGGGATATGGTACGGTTAAAGTATAGAGTTGGGAAAATATTGACATTCATGTGACATTTTTTTCACAAGTTTTCAAAATGGCCGTTGACTTTTAAGAAGAATATAAACAAATTTTATTTTGTAAATTTGCGATGTATTGCAGTAAAGTAAATAAATATTTTGTTTCGAAATACAACTTAAGCTACTGTCGAAACATTTTACCGCATCCGACAAAACTGTGGAATTAGTTACCGTTTTGTCAGTTACTCAAAAAGTTAACCAAATTTTTTAATCAAAAATAGAAATGGTAAAAAAATGTTTTATAATATTGATGTCGGTGCCAAGTAAAGCAATAACTGTGTTCTGTGTAAATTTAGCTCCTATACCACGGAGCACAGCTTATTTTAAATGTAATAGGTTTCAATCTATGCAACATATTTTTGAAATCTAAGCTACCATCTTTCAACCTATTCGCCATTTTGTTTAAGCATAGTTGCCATCTTGATTAAGCCTAGTCGCCATCTTTTTATTAATTTAGTCGCCATCTTTTTAACCTTTTCGCTATCTTTTTTTTACCTGGTCGCTGTTTTGTTTTTTAACCTAACCAGGGGGGTTACCGCAATCTCTTAATCTCTTAAACTCTTAACAGTATTTGTATAATGATACGTCAGCATTTTTGTACTAGAAAAGGCGAAGTAATATTATTGTAACACTGTTTCAAGAGATGGCGGTAACCCCCCTGTATCATGTTTGTTTTCTAGCCGCCATATTGTCACACTTAGGCGCCATCTTGTAAAACTTATGGCGCCATGTTCAAACATTAAGTGGTGTATAAAATATTATCATAGAATGGAAGGGCCGTTATCATCAGCAACCATTTTATTCATCCCAATGCAGGTTGATCGTATTCATTTGCGTAAACGATTTGCTTAATATATACGTTTTGTTGTAACCATACTGTTTTAGTTGGTAATGTATTTGTAATACGTCACTGGAGTGAAAGTTATTACAAAGGGATATATGAAAAAAGCGTCGGTGGCCAATAGTGAGAACTGTTGCCCTCCTACCGGGAGGGCTGAGGTTCAAATCCCGCCACGTACCAATGTGTTTACGAATTTTCGAAAAAATAATGTACGTTATCCGACGCTCTTCCGGTGAAGGAAAACATCGTGAGGAAACCTGCGCCTGCGAAGAGAATCAAAGGTTGTGCGTGAAGTCGTCCAATCCGTACTGGGCCCACGTGGACGAGTAAGGCCCAATCACCCTATACGGGTACGCTCGTGCCCCTCAGTGGGGACGTTTAATGAGCTGATGATAAGAAACAAGGGCCTATACAGGTCTACTGCAGAGCAGCGTCGGATGTACGTACATATAACTTCGAAAATACATTGTAAGTCGCGGGAATTGAACCTGCGCTCTCTAGGTCGGAAGGAAGCAGCGACACCAATAAGCTACCGACACTCAAGAGGGCTTCGGCTTACCCTATTATATTGGTTCTGCGATCAAATTTGTACGTTGGGATTATAACGGTTCTGAAAACTTTATCAAGGAGACAACTCATATATTATTAATTTGGAGCTAGGTCATTGCTGACGCATAGAAACAATAATTTACATAGTTCTGTATTTTCATTGAAGGAACTTATTTCTTATATCTCTTCAGGGCTATGCTGTGTGATGTTTTATGTTACAAAGTAACAGCGGCATTGAAGGAGACCAACAATTGATAGACAGTTATTATTCTCCACCAATGCCGCACTACGCCCGTCACCCGAAACAGATATCAGGTCTCTTACACCCGGTAATTTTACAGTACCTCATGTAGAAACAAATCAACGTTGTCCCGTGAAATACGAGTGTTATGTACTTTAACACTCGTATTTAAACAAAAAGTACATAACACTCTACATAATACTCTACATAACACTACCTAGATGACTCAGTATCGAGTCTACTATATAGTATGTGATGATGATGATGTTTGTGGAATAAAGAACCTCGTAGATAATCCTTAGCCGAGTATATTGATGACTCCCTGGAGGGCTTCTTATATTTCCTTCTCCGATATATATAGGACCCACAAAAAACATTTCATATAAAATGTTGCCAAGACGACTGAAGTTTGTGCTGTGAAAGAGATATGAGATCTTATGTAGAGTCAAGCTTCCAAATCTACACGACCTAACTCTACCAACCTTACCTACTTCAACAAATTCTACATTATCATTAATATGTACGGTTTCATCGTTTCACTACCATCTTGGAGGTGATTCGAATATTTAGTTCCTGATCTTAAGTAAGATATCAGGGATATATACTTTCTCATATCTTTATATTCTTTTCCTTGTCTATTTGTAAAGGAAGCCATTTACTATTTAGTAGACTGGTACTGAGTCGTCTAGGTAGGTACTTACTCAGTGCCAGTTATCGTCGCGTGAAATACCAGTGTTTTACACTTCGGTGTTTCGCGATGAGGGCACTGTAGAAAATCACTGGAAATGGCCTAACGTCTGTCGTCTTGGTGACGGGAGCAGAACAGTGTTGACGAAACAAATGAATACTTACAATGATTGATACCATTAAACACTGCTTCGTAATGGTCAGGCATATCACTCAGGTGAGCGCACTGACTGTCCGTTAAGAGTCTATATACGGTGATACCACCGCTATACTTACCGTCAAGCAAACCGTCTCGTGTGCAATAAAAAATCGCGCTGATTGTTCTTTCAGAAGTGTGTTATTATTAATTGATTTGATTTGACGATAATGGCGACACGAAAAGGCGTGCTGCGCTAGGTAGGTCAGCTAAAAAAAGGATAAAATATGCGCAATTCAAAGATCCAGAGTGGCATTTACATGGTGATATCATCGACAGTTCTACGTTACTAGTATGTAAGCATGTCAAGTCCCAATTTATCAATAACGGTACATTATTCAGAAAATGAAATGGCCTTAGTATGACAAAAAGTTGGGCCTAAAAGATACTTTTAGTACATCGTATTTTCATTTTAATTTAGCCCTCCACTCCAGAACTTCGAGATTTCGAATCGAATTCGATGCAAGCAAAATTCATATGATTATATATAACACAAGATTAAAATGCAAGCCATTTTAAATTTCCTATAGACACTTATTTGCAATAAACGTATTATTATTATCATAAGGTTATTAATTCGAGATTCAACCGGCAGCCTATTCCACTTTCGACCAGTAAAACAAATGGGTGCATAAGTCCAAAAATGAGATTATCAGACGTTAATTTTACTATAATAGTATGAAATATGTTAAGATTTAATTTAATATAAGAGAGTGCAATAATACAACAAATAACTCGAATACTTTACAAATCAGACAAGATTATGGCAAAATCCTTCACTATCGGTGAGGAGGAATATCTTGTATGGACTTCAGCATAAGCTCTTCTCCATAACCAATCGCAGTCTGCTGGACAATGGTCTTTTCTATTTGGCACCACAGGTCCTTGTTCTCATCAATCGTATCCCGACTCCACAGTCCATCGTTCCGGACTTACGCTACGCTTGCTAAGACTCAGTCTCGACTCTAGAACTTGTCTGCTCCAAGAGCCAAAACGCAGGCTCGTCGGCGTCTGGGTAGCTACGACCGCAGTGACAGATATCGTCCCTTGAAATAAGAGTGGTATGCACTTTTGTGTTTTGGTTTGAGGGCAATGTAGCTAGTTAAATTACAGGGTATAAAAGACCTTTTACTGTTGTCTCGGTTGAGGGGTGCCGTGCGATGTTGATGGATAATAATAACTGTTTAACAGTTGTTGGTGTCCTTTTAATGCCGCTCTGTCGTGGTCAGGCGTATCACTTACCATCAGCTGAACGTCCTGACCGCCCTATTAACTTCGTAACATACGAAGCATTTAGCAGCTTACCACTTTTTATCGACATAGCTCAACTAATTAACAAGTTGTAGTCTGATCCAATGACCTGTGTCTGTTAAAAAGACAATAGTCTACAATAATATTCTTTGCGAGAACAGTTATCTCTACGATTCTTTGGCCGTTCTCTCGAATAACACAATTTCTTTCACAAACTCCGCATAGCAACGCTAATTTTTTTACCTTACGAAACAAATTCAGTTCGAAATGTTGAATATTTCTTAGAAGCGATTTGAATTTATACAATTACTTACGCATTACGGGCACGGCACATTTTTTTGGTTAAGTCACATGGAAACCTTTTTGTATGGCTCGTATTACTGCAAAAAGTAAAGCGGGTCAATATCAAGGTTACGACTCACTAAGCGATTCACGCGGATTTGCTCAAGTTTTTATTAAAATTATAATGTAAAAATATTATCAAAAACATAACGAACGATAATAATAATAGAAAATTACAGGTCAAGTGCACAATTAAAACCCAAAAATGTGGCTGTAAAGCTTCAGATTGCAAATTTAACGCTACGATAACGATTTGTACGTGAAATTTAAAAATACTCTCTGTATAACAGCCTGTTTATGGCTTTGAACGACTTAAGTGCAGTCGTAAACCTAAATTTAACATACATGCTTATTTACTCTCAATATTTATTTTATCCTTCAAGTCAACAGTTCAGATATCCTTTGCCCATAACCTGGCCATAGGAATAGCGCTATCCGACGCTACTTCCAAGTCCTGCATAGTAAACGCAGATGGACACAGGGGACAAGAAATCAGGTGCACCATTTTCTGAGGTGAAAACCCCGCAGTCACAATGGACTTTTGACTGCTCGCTGGAAGAGGCTAGATGAGGAAAGCCGAGGACCGGGATATCTAGCGCAGAATGGGGGAGATCTGTATTCAGAAGTGGACAGAAATAGGTCAAAGAGAGAGAGAAAGAAACCATCTCAGAGAGCTTTCTCAATGTTGAAGATAATTTAGTCCCTTCTCCACCACGCTGCTCTGAAAGCGTGATACATGATGGCGATCACCATATTCTCCATAGTTCTTCAATTAAGGGTTTGGCTTGAACTCTGAAAATATGTAAATGAGCTTTTATAGACATAATAAATTTTCGGGTAGTTTGGACTTTCAAGTTATAATTACTTGGCGGTAGACTCGGTACTGAATTGTCTAGTTAGGTACCACCGCAGTGCCAGTGAAATACGATTGTTTTCGATTCTGTGTTTCGGGATGAGGGCTCAGAGCTATTAAAGTTACCGAGTAAGGGCGCAAGGCAGCGCCGGCGGAAAATAAAGACTACCTTCTATTAATAATTTCCTTCAACACTACGTATGCCACGGTCAGTCGTATTACTTGCCACCGGGTGAACAGACCGTCCTATTCACTTAATGTCATAATATTTAACTATCTCTGCTCCTACGTGAATAACAAGTATTAGTATTTACGTATGTACATAAGTCGTAATAGAGTGTCGGTGGTTCATTGGTGAGGTCTGTTGTCTTCCGATCTGGAGGGTGCAGGTTCTAACCCCGCCACGTACCAATGTATTTTTGGTTTGTTGGGAAATAATACGGACGCTCTTACGGTGAAGAAAACATCGTGAGTAAACCTGCGTACGCCTACGTGAAATTCAAAGGTTGTTCATGAAGTTAACCAATCCGTACTGGGGCAACGTGGGCTACTGTCGCCTAAACACCCTAAACAGGAAGGCTCGTGTCCCTCGGTGGTGCCGTATGATGCCGATGGTGTCAATCTCCACGCACAGACTGACAGTGTGACTAAATTTCGAGGAGAAACAAGTTCTGGAGATGCTTTGCACATTTACACGTTCCAATGTTTTTGCGGCGTACTGCGCAATCGTGAGAAATTTACGACTTTTTTTACGGTTTGCGCTTACTGGTAATTTCTTCAATTGACTGTTGGTTCCGTATAATAAATTTGAATATTGACCGTGTAAGATTATTGATCACGTAATATTTTTTTGGGGCCTATCGAATGATCGGTTTTTAGGACATTATTTAAATAGCGTGTAAATCTGATTTCAAGTGGCAGTGTTGTGGAAAACTAACTGTTCAAGCACACAAAAGAAAAAAGTGCGAAGAAAAGATGGCCAATGGGGCAGAAAGGTTCTCGAGTGGCATCCACGTAACGGGAAACGGAGCGTAGGCCGACCCTCAACCAGATAGACGGATGACCAGGCTAAGGGGACGGGTAGCAGATGGATGTCAACTGCTAGGAATCGGTCCGCATGGAAGTCATGAGGGAAGGCTTCTGTTTAGCAGTGGATATATTAAAACTATAATGATGATGTTGATGAAGCACACAAGTATTTGAAATCCTTGGTAAAATGGCCGACTTCGCTACTATTACACCGTATGGATCGTTCCAAACGAAAAGACTCATAATCGACAATAAATCACCTATAATTACACCACTTGCATAGGTATTTACAGCCACGTTCCGTTTAAGTTGGGATGTACCATACCCTGACTTGGTTGACTTGACTCCAAAAGTTTCCCCTAAAAAAATTAAAAGACTATAAGTTTATTATATCGTTGACATATAATAATACCTTCTCATTCTGAAGTTAAATATAATCTATTCCGCGAAACTTTACATTAACGAAAGTCGTGATTTCTAGGTGTGTCAATAACCTAACATTTTGTTATCTAATCACTTTTTAATAACATATTGCAAATATGCAACTTCTCTCAGGCAGAGGGCAAATTATCTGCCTATTATCATGCACTTATATATTTTTAATATATCAGTAAGAACTGGTTGATTCTTAAACATTTAAGTGGTAATTATTTATTATAAACATTACATTAGTGAAGGATTCATTCGAATTAAAAAGAAATACTTTAAAAAATATATTTATTACATTTCTTATCGCACACATGTAAAAAAGAAATAAAAAGTAGGTACCTACTTCTAAGTTCATAAATCACAATGGGCCTTTTTGCAAGAAGCAACCTTTTGCGATCCCTTCTCCGTATTTTGCTTATCGCAAGGTATGGAGAAAAAGAAAACGGCTCAAGAAGGGCCGTTAGATGCAATTAAGCTATACAAAAAGCCTAGGGAAGTAACCAAAAAGATTTTAATCTAAAAACTTACCAAAAAGTTCCGTTAGATTTTTAAGCGTACAAAAACTTTTTTATAATAACTTTTGCTTACTCATAGCATTGTCAAAATTCCTGCGGACCCCCAGCGTCTACAACGCAGTACTTTCATCGGTTGCCCTTGCGACACACCTGCTGTCATTTTTTCGCGCTCTTTTTTCGCGGCCATCTTTTTTCCTTTTATGTTGTCACATCTCAATGTCTGAGTCATTCATTGCGATGCTTTCTTGTCGGTCTTACGTAATCGATTCAGTTCTCTTTTTTGTTTGTTAACGTGTGCTAATATTAAGTAATGATCTGCAACTCGCTATTATTTTGTCGCGGTCTTCTTAAGGATATTAAAGTGTTGCCACTATGAAAATTATAATGTTTCTGTTCTTAACTTTTGAATATTTAAAAAGTTTAACTATTGTTTTGTGAGACATAAAATATATCTAATTACACCAAAATATATCGGAGACTTCTATACTAGGTGAGCATTATTTTAAGGATGTATATTTTTATTGCCAACTGCAGCATAAAAAGTTATTACTAAGTCGAGTGGCGTGCACTCCATATATGCAAATAAGCTGTGTATACCCAGTACGTCTATACAACCCGAAAAATCGCCAACATATTAATGATTTGACAATAATATAAATTGTATTGTTTTTGCGATTAGTGTTACTTACTATGCATACCCTACTTATAATCTCAGTGCACGCCACTGATTAAGTCACCAATCACATAATTTAAATGACCCAAAACAATGTAATCATTTCAATTTATAGGTACCAGCTCCTTGCCTGAGTTTCGGTTGGAAAGTCTTAGCAGTCTTACTCTTACATTTGTAGAGTTGCTTCTTTTTCGGTTTTACATAGAACAAGCTTTTGCGTGCGACTTCGTCCGCGTGGAATAGTTACTTTGACTTAGCGCTCTCTTTGACCCCGTACTTCGTTTATATAGGTGAGTTAAAACTGCGCTATCTCATAAGATTTTCACTTAAGTTGAATAATGTAACAAGCAATTTTGTTTAAAATGAAATGCTTGTGATAAGTTAAGTATTTATTTTCATCATCAGCTCATTAAACGTCCCCACCGAGGGGCACGAGCCTACCCGTGTAGGGTGATGAGGCCTTAGTCGTCCACGCGGGCCCAGTGCGGATTGGGCGACTTCACGCACAACCTTTGAATTTCTTCGCAGGCGTGCATGAAGGTTTCCTCACGATGTTTTCCTTCACCGTAAGAGCGTCGGATAACGTACATATATTTTCGAAAATTTGAAAATACATTGGTAAGTTTCGGGATTTAAACCTCAGCTCTTTCGGTAGAAAGGCGACAGTTCACACCACTGAGCCACCGACGCTCTATTTGGATAAGATAAGTATATAAGTATTTATTTGGATAAGGATTTATATATTTATGAAACACCTTCGCAAATGATATATTATTTTCGAATTTTTATAGCAAATAATATGGTATAGGGAGCTAACCTTAAAAGATAGACATATGCTGTCGCGGAACTTTTTCGCAGATCTTTAAAAGGGGAACAATGCTCTCATACATGACTCTTGTGAAACTTTAACCGTTTACGCAGCTTACGCAGCGGAAGCTCAAAGTATGAAAACCCCCCGATTGTGAAACATTCTTCATTGCTGCTCCGCTTCTATTGCTTGTAGCATGATGTATAGCCTTCCTCGAGAAATAAACTTTTTAACTCTGAAATATTTTTTCAAATCGAACCAGTAGTTCCTGAGATAGCGCGTTCAAACAAACATACTCTTCAGCTTTATAAAATTAAGTATATATTCACTACAGAGATGTGCAGATATTGCATGATACCGTCCGGTCCCACCAAGTCCATTCTTTCGTCGGTCAACCATGCACACGGTGAAGCGACATCAGTTTGTCGTGGAAATACCGGAGCGTCGTAAGTCGTACTAAATTTTGAATCTACATTTATTATTGGCATTGTGAAATGTGGTTATTGGCCTATACTATGTAAAAAACCTATATAATAAAAAAATATCATCAACCATGTATGCAACCGTTTTGGTAACATTCACCTTATGTTCCAAATTATTTCATTCTATCTAATGAATCTAATTGCGTTTGTAGCTATTTGTAGATACCAGGAAACTGATAAAACGCACCTCAAGCAATGGTGTAAAAAGTATATATTCGTGATTGTTTTGTGATGCTCACAAAACAATCGAAAAAAGTGTTCCGAATGCAGTGACAGCACATATACACATATTTCGAATGAGCGCACATTTTCCTAAACAAAAGAGTACAAAGTGTATTCTCTTTGGCGGTTCGTTTTTGAGGCACAGATGGCGTATCTACCTTTACATATACAGAATATCATTGACCTCGAGCCATCGAGCATTCTGTACGAAAGCTATGTAAAAATAAATTTAAATTTTGCAGCTATAGATTACCCGTCAAAAAGTTACTGGTCAAAGAATATCAAAAGATAAGGGTCGGAATAAAATTTCTTTCACGCTTTTGATCTGCCTATGTTAAAACAAAAATGCTCTTGCCTTATCTTTGTATAATATTCAAAGAGAAAAATAATAAACAGTTAAAAGTTGTTAATTGTTCACTGTCAATAAAGTTAAAACAACTAGTTTTAATTATCAAGCATTTCTAAAAAATATCAGCATTTCATAATTCCTAAAGATGCATGATTCCTAAAAGAAAAAAGATCTTAAATTATTCGAAAATTGGGATGTTAACAAACATACCACTTCCACAAAAATCAGAACCTCTTTCAAAAATCAAACCGCTTGCATTTCGAGCAGCCATTTTTCCCTGCGTTTTTTGCCCGCCATTTTTTCCATGATGGCCGCCAATCATTGTTGAAAAAGGTGCTTTCTTGTGACGTAACACGGTATAGTGAGGTAATGGTTCATGGGTTTTTTAATGTGTGAAGGTCGCTCGCATCGAGTGCTCATTCATATCCGTGTAGGATACAAAAAAACATAAGTTATGACGTCACTCATCAATTACATTAGGACCACTGGTCTTTTGAGAATCTCCAATGGAGTGGTTAATTGTATACAACTTTAGTGCTGAGATTAAAAAGGCTGAGTCATATTATTATATTAAATCCACGTGTTTGAAATACAGTGGGCTGGTCACGTACGTCGCAGAACCCATGACTGTTGGAGCAGACGAGTTCTGGAGAGGTGGCCTCGTCTTGGCAAGAGTAGTGTAGGTCGCCCGGATAGACGGACTCCTTGCGGTGTGTCGCTGGTAGAGATTGAATGACGAAAGCCGGGATATCAAGCGCAATTGGGGCACTTATATCCAGCAGTAATGTGTGCTAGTTTAAAGAAAGATATATAGATACCTAAATGTCTAAGGAAGAAAGATTTTGACCAGTGTATATTACTACTGATGACCGATGGTGCTGAAACATGGTATCGTATGTTGGGCCGCTTAAATAGGCTTAAAGTCTTAGTGCTATAGAGAATTGTTCTCAGGATGAATGAGACAATAGCAGTAAACTAAGGTCATCAACATTGTCACCCTCGTGCTATAGTGTCAAATAAACCGAAAATGGACATATCGAGCAAGACAGTATGTGTTCCATTGTCTGAGAGGCACCACAATCACACAAACTGCATTTGGAATATCCTAATCTCGACCGATTTTCACGGCACCGACCACTAAGGTACATTTATTGCATGATTCAATGTCCTTACCCGGAAAGCTTTGTTTCAAATCAGGTTGTAATTGGCTACCTTGAAACAGTAACGGTCTTTCTGTCCATCTTGATCAGTTAACTATGTTTTTCTAATAAGCATATCCATAGGGAGACTATACTATGAACATTAAGGACCCTAGTCCTTAACGTTCATTCGGGTTTCTTGTGAATGGGTGGTGCTTATCAACTTTCGCTTAAAGTGCCGCCTAAAACACTGAAGCGACCAAAATATAAATTATGGTATCCAATGATCGACTATGATGATATTTGTTTAACGCTGGACTCCTTAGACTAGATGATTTCTTAATTTCTATTCTGGTTAACTAACCCATATGAAGGTAAACATTGGTTTACTTTTATTCGAGCGTCTATATGTATTTAAATAATCGTACAGAGATTCCACTGCTACTAAAACTGTATTTAATTTTCAAATAATATAATTTGATTACCCTGTATAAAAAAACAAATATGATGTTATTTTTTGTGATCACGTCGTTAAATTTTTTGATTTATTACAACGAATTGGACGGAAATATATTAGAAAAATAATTTTAGTAATTGCTAGGCAACTAGGTTCCCGAGGTATAGGGTTGGGAGAACGTCGATAAAATTAAGTATCGTGAAAGGTTGTAAGTAATATTATTAATAAATATTATATTTTACAACTAACCGGCAACCCGTTTTTCATATTTGGTTAACGGTATGCTTATTTTTGGTATGACACTGCATGAATAGCTCACAACTGGCAATTGAGCTAGCTATATTTGGAATCTTTTTAGGGTTAAAAAGGGGGTAAAATAAGGTCGAATTTTGTGTTGTACTACTTTCAGACTGTACCTACTTGTATCATTTCTTCCGCAATGTAGCAGCAGGTGTCCCTTCTGTGAGATCTCTGGTACTTTTAAGTGATTTTGCCATTTCTTACAAGCTTGAGGTTTATCACCACCTCTTAAAAGTCGGCAAATGACTTTCTGAGAGTTACAGTTATAAGTATTAAGATGTTATTCGTTTTTGTACAATATTTAATGTACATCACTAGTTCAAAATTTAAATTGAAAATTCAC
Source organism: Leucinodes orbonalis (assembly GCA_019425675.1). Lineage (NCBI taxonomy): Eukaryota > Metazoa > Arthropoda > Insecta > Lepidoptera > Crambidae > Leucinodes > Leucinodes orbonalis. The sequence goes on along the minus strand of PQWD01000857.1, from coordinate 127,635 downwards.
ACGTAATAACTTACAAAATTATGTTTTAAGTTATCAATGGATAATTCGGTTTACAATTACGGAAAATTGAGATATAAATCTATTTTAACTATTCTTTTCACATCGCAAAAAGTGACTTTATCTGAATCATCGATGGTTGAAATTTGAACATCGATTTGGAGTCGTAAATTACCCTATCGGTATTTATGATAGATTTTATTATTTTAATGACACCTTTGGAGTTTGGAGTGATTTAAGAAGTGAGCTTTTTGTGTTGAAACGACCGTAGAGTCCATTATGTTGAACACCTGTGTTATAATTTTGGTTTTGAGACTGGCACTCAAACTTTTGCTACCGATTAACATCTATTTATTTAACGACGACTAAGGCCTAATCACCCTGTACGGGTAGGCTTGTGCCCCTCAGTGGGGTCGTTTAATGAGCTGATGATGATGAAGTTTATGGGACGGTCAGTTCGCTCACCTAGCAATCGATATGTCTGACAAATGCAGTGTTGAAGAAAATCAATAACAAAAAGTAGTTATTATCTTCCGTCAACACAGCGCTGCGTCCTTATACTCGGTAATTTGACTAGCCACTCATAATGCCCATAGGTGGCGACATCACTTAGCATCTACTTGTTTTCCAAAAAAAGAACAAAAACCAGATGAAATCGATTTGAGTCTGATCAATATAGTACTGTAGACTCTTACATCATAAAATACAATATCCCAATGCGTACTAACAATCAATTTATGCGCTATTACGATTCTCACGTCATTCGAAAGTCCTCAACGGAAATAAAAGCGGGTACGTCTTCATCGAAGAGTTTGCTTTACGATAATGAACCGCATGTCAACCGCCCAAGTGTTGTTTTAAAGGTGACGTGTCGTATGACTGATGGCACCAAATTTGCTTCATTGCAGTAATTCCGATCATTACTTACTTAGGTCTGACCCTTAGTTCACGGCCAAGGTTGCTCTTGGAACGATAATTCCATCCTGCTGGCCAAATGTTAAGTCATTGTGATAATACGTAGAAATGGTTGGGTTTCATAACACATTTGAGATTAAAGTGTAAGTTTTAACAGCTGTTTTGAATATTTTTTAGAATTTCATTTTATTATTATTAGGATATTGTCCAATGTGGTAGTAATTTGCAACCTTTATTTTATATAAATTAATAATGATAAAAGTATCAATCAACCAGCTTATACTGTCCGCTTTCAGAACACAGACCCTTACCATACCTATATACGGCTATAGGGAAATTAGGTCATATCATAACCCACCACGAAAACCAAATGCGGCCCAACCACTAGGTTATAATTATGGTCATCATCATCAGCTCATTAAACGTCCCCACCGAGGGGCACGAGCCTACCCGTATAGGGTGATTAGGCCTAAGTCGTCCACGCGGGCCCAGTGCGGATTGGACGACTTCACACACAACCTACGAATCTCTTCGCAGGCGTGCATGAAGGTTTCCTCACGATGTTTTTCCTTCACCGTAAGAGCGTCGGATAACGTACATATATTTTTCGAAAATTCGAAAATACATTGGTACGTGTCGGGATTTGAACCTCAGCCCTCCCGGTAGGAAGGCGACAGTCCGCACCACTGAGCCACCGACGCTCTATAATTATGGTGTTATTACATTATTTTATATGACATGCTCATGCACTCAAATGACAGTACTGCTCGGGGATTGAACCCGGCACCCGGTAGTATCCGACATCTCATCCGAAGTACCACAGATCGTCAAATATATTTTACCCAAGTATTTTTTTAAATCCACCTAAATTTATAGTTAACTAAATTGAACTACAAACTTTGCCTACAGTTTGAACATCGCATGCATGCGTTTATAAAAAGAAAAAGGCTTACATATAACATATAATTTAGGTGATAATCTCACTATGCGCCGGTTGTGGCTGACTCTAACAGCTTACCAGCTGCCAGTTAGAGCTACAGTATTGTGATAGTGTTCTGGACCGTGAAAGTGTCTGATAAATTGTGGAAATTGTGTGGTGAATATTTACCAGGATTCTTAGAATATAAGGTAAGATTTTAATTAAAATCCCAAGTTTCGGTTTTTGTAGGATTTGGCGATTAATAGTCTATCTTACTAAAAACGTTTCCTGAAAATGTTGCCAAGACGACCACATGAGGTTTGCCTTAGGAAAAAAATCATGTTTTTTATGTTGGTTGTATACTTTACGTAGATTACATACCAAATTTCAGCTTTCAAAAACTTCAGGAAGTAGCCCAACATTTTGATGATCATCAGTGTGTCAGTAAAGAAATCAGTGTTTTTAGTTATCAATATAATCTTAAGTATGAGAGGTATTTAATTAAGACTTTGTATATATGATTAGTTTTATAATGTCATCATAACCTGAGAATATGGAGTATATGGTACATTGGAAAACAACTCTATGAGAGTTAAAAAACGACGAAACACTTCGATAAAAGGTAGGTAGTGCCCACAGACATCCGAATATACAATTAGACTGGACAAGCCGCCAAGTTTATAGGCAGTCCCAGAGGCGCAATTTCTTTTCGGTTCTTACCTGTGAAAAGTTATTATATTTCATGGTAAATTTACTGATCCATTGCGATGATGGCATGTTACAATTGCACAGGATGGCATTTTGGAAAAAAAAGGTAATTTCTTCTAATATTCGTGCGTCTTAACTCGTCTCACAGAGCGTAAACTGGCAGCCAGTTTATGCTCGTTGAGCTTACATTTGTCGCACTTTAAACGCGGCTTGCCTCATCTCCTGTATTGGGAAATCTGTGGTAGTGCCCATGCGCTTCGCTTAGCTAGTCTTGGCGGGGGGATTACCGTGTCCCCAGGTTTCCGTTAATTTATTCGTTTTTTCAGTACGTCACAAAATCTTCGTATTGATTTATTTTAAAGTTAATTAAGTAAATGACAAACTACTTACTGTTACCAATATTAAGAAAAGTTGGAAAAAATGACTGTCGAGTGTCTTGTCGGCTCTTCCCGATGAAGCTTCTCCTACTTTTTCCGAACCGGTGGCAGTCATAGTACCTTAGAAAGGGAGATAGAATATTCTATTTTCTCTACTTTCTTTCTAAGTACGCAGGGAATTACTTAAAACATGAAGGTCACCCATTCGATAAATGACCATTGCGATAGTTGCATAACTTTCACAAACAGCAGGCCGATTGCACTAAATTTTAATAGCTATTTTAATAGCAAAAACGTTGTATTTCGGTTCAAGTGTAGTTACACTTGAACCGAAATATAACGTTTTTGGTCTATTTCATATCGCGCTAATCATTAGCTACCTAGTTTAGACGAAATTGAACCTTAATTTTATGGCAATATTAATATCGAAAATGTCAACTATAGCCAATGATATTCGGTATATATAAAGGTAGATACCCGTGCCTCAAAAACGAACCGCCAAAGAGAATACAGTTTGCAGTCTTTTGTTTAGGTAAATGTACGCTCATTCGAAATATTTATATGTGTGTTGTCGCTGCAATCGGATCACTTTTTTCGATTGTTTTGTGAGCATATTACGAATCTATACTTCTCACATCATTGACTATAGCAAGATTTGAAATAACGCGATCGGCCTACTGTGCGCCATACCCGCTATATATTACATACTAACAAATACATAATACAAATTAAAACTAATTGAGTACTACTTCAAGTGCCTTCTACACGCACCAACTATCGTTCCAATGCGTTCCTCAATCGGGCTAGTGAGGCTTTTAACCGGCTCCCGCCCGAAATAGACCTATTCTACACTAGCACTCCATCACTTAAACGGCTTCTTACAGAGCGTTATTTTGATTAGTAAATTCACTGAAATACGGAGTTTTGTGGTCAGCACTCTTATCTCATCTTATCTCATTCTGTTTTAAACTTACAGCTTTCCTTCTTAATGTGTTCGAATTTATAGGTGGAGACTTATTATTAGCATTGGATTAAACTTAAGTACTATTTTTGTAAATATTTATGCTGTTAGTCTTCCGAAAATAAATAAATAAATAACACATTAACTAAAATATATTACACCTTAAACACTTAAAAATAATTAAAACTAAAAAATATAGTTAAAAGAAGTCCCTTTCGGCAAGGTTCCAAAAGATATAGACAGATACAGTAACAGATAACAGATACGGTAATACTTACTAACAGATATAATAATTGGGAGCATGACTCACACTAGAGAATTCCGATGACGAAATCTATAAAGTTTTAATTGAATTTAGCAGCATCATATATAATTATGCATAAAGAAAAAAATGCCAATTATACATCGTTGTGTGACAGCCTCGTGTTTCTAGCACGTGTTTAAGGTTCTTGCCTTAGGCTTGAGAACTAAACGCGTAGGCTGGTTTTAGTCCTACGCTTTTTAGGGTTCCGTAAATTATGGGTAAAAACGGTACTATGTACTAAGACGCTCTTCGCCAATCTGTCTGTGTAAAATATAAAATTAATTAAAGTAGTCGATATGTTCTTAATGAAATCAATAGGAATAAGAGAAACACGTATAATATATCGTGTTTCTCATATTCCTATTGATCACCGAGCGTCGGTGGCTCAATGGTGTGGACTGTCGCCTTCCTACCGGGAGGGCCGAGGTTCAAATCCCGCCACGTACCAATGTGTTTTCGAATTTTCTAAAATATATGTACGTTATCCGACGCTCTAACGGTGAAGGAAAACATCGTGAGGAAACCTTCATGCACGCCTGCGAAGAAATTCAAAGGTTGTGCGTGAAGTCGTCCAATCCGCACTGGGCCCGCGTGGACGACTAAGGCCTAATCACCCTATACGGGTAGGCTCGTGCCCCTCGGTGTGGACGTTTAATGAGCTGATGATGATGATGTATAATATATTATCGAGCCATATTGTGTTATGGCTGAAACGTCTCGGTTTTTATACAAAGGTTCTGGGTTCGATCTCCAGTTTCAAACATTTGTGTGCGTGAACATGTCTGTTTGTATTGGTATGGGTGTTTCTATATGTTATGTATCATTTACAAAAAAAAAAATATTGAAGTATGTTTATCCGTTGCTTAGTACCCATATTACCGGCTAGATGCTTAGTTTGGGATAAAATGGCGGTGTGTGAATGTCAGTGGATATTTATTTATATATTCACTTAAGAGAAAAATCTATAAATAAATACGGAACCCTTCGGGTGAAAATGCAACTTTCACTTGGCCGGTTTCCAAAGTAATTAAAACTTAACTACAAAGGATCGGGAATTAGTGATGGTTAACTCGAGTTACTTTTAACTCGAATCCACTCGAGTTGAATTCTCTCTAACTCTAGTTCGAAAACCGAATGGAACCGATATGGAGCGAAGTTTTCCGATCAAAAATAATAATAATAAAAATAAATTCGAGCCATAAATACTTTAATAAATGATTCGATTCAAACAATAACTTTTTGTTTCTTTAGTTAGTAGGCATAACTCTCGCAATAGGATAAGAATTGTACTGATAAAAATATAATTTATTCTATTTTGGGCAATGAGTTTAAACAAAAATGTGGTTACCTACGGCCATGAAAGGTAGTTCTGTATGGTTAAATCAAATTTGTCTATTTCAATTTTTGAAGTATTTATGCCAAGCTGAGGGAATAATTAAGAAAAAACTCAGAAAAACATTTACTTATCCATCCAGTTAACTCAAGTTACGTAATTTGGGTTCAACTCGAGTTACGTGGATTCTAACTCGAGTTAAATCGAGTTTTGTTTTTTCCGAGTTGGCACATCACTATCGGGAATTGGCGCTCTCAAAATATATTTTGACAACCACTTTTACCTTATACCTGAGAGTCTATAAATCTACTAGGTGGAAGACCCGATACTGAGTCGTCTAGGTAGGTACCCCCGCAGTGCTAGATATCATCCCGTGAAATAAGAGTATTATGCAATTTTGTGTTTCGGATTTCGGATAAGGGCATTGTAGCTCACTAGCTATAATAGTAAGTTCACTTACTTACCGGGTATAAGAGACCTAACTTTTGTTGTCTCGGGTGAAGGGCGCAGTGCGGTATTGATGGAGGATAATAACTGTCCTTAAGTTGTTGGTCTCCTTCAATGCCGCTCTGTCATGGCCAGGCTTATCACTTTCCATTAGGGGAGCGTCCTGACCATCCCGTGCACTTATACATAAAAAACGCTGGATTTATTCATAAGCTACGTTTTACTGCGTCATAAAATGCTAGATCCAGAAACTATGGATACTAAACAAAACATTGACATGCTTCATTTATTATGTCTGTCTGGGTGTTTCTATGTATAATATGTATGTATTTATGAAATAAAAAATGTATAAAGTATGTTTATCCGTTGTTAGTAGGGGAGACCGGGTACAAAAGTAACGGCGGGTCGAAAGTAACAAATACTCTTTAGATTAATCCAATGGGCGAACACCGCTCGGCCGCTATCAGGCGATAGCCGGGAGCGCCCCCCTCAGTTTCGTTTATTCGCCGCGCACGCCGCGAGCTGTTTGGATGTGTGACAGGACAATAAGTGAATTTGCTAACCAAAAGTAAGTTTTTTGAAGTATTCTTATTCGATGTTTTGATAGTCTTAAAAGCATGATTGTAATCTGAATGTTTGCATATCTATTCTCCATTAAAGTGATTGTAGATTGCGTAAACTCATTTTTATGAAGCACATTCTGATTTAAGGTTATGTTGCAAGTTTTGGCAAAAATGTGGATGGGTACAAAAGTAACATAGCTCTATGGGTACGAAAGTAACATGTTACTTTTGTCCCCGCAGTGATTTAATTATTTATCATATTTTTATATGTACCTCCTTTTTTACAGAATGCCACGACAACGCATAAGAACAACTGAACGAGGAACTACCGATACGGAAGTGTATCGAAGGGCGGCTGAAGAGCATTTTAAGGATGCTGCAGCAATCAGAAGCCTGGCAAAAAAATATAATGTTTGCCATGTAACTTTATATAGATTTATAAAAAAACTAAAGGCAGGTAATGATTCCGCAGTTGTGGGCTACCGTTGCGTCAACCGTGTTTTTACTAACAGTGAAGAAATTGCTCTGCGCGACTATTTAATTGAGTGTTCTGCAGTTTATTTTGGGTTATCTCCAACTGAAGTTCGTAAACTGGCATACGAGTTAGCACTTAAAAATGAAAAATCATTTCCTACAAAGTGGCACGATACTAAAATGGCGGGTAAGGAATGGTTCACTGGTTTTTTAAAACGACACCCGAGCCTGTCTATAAGATGTCCTCAAGCAACAAGTCTTGCGCGGGCATCAAGTTTTAATGAACATAATGTGAGTAAATTTTTTGATAACCTTGCTATTGTAATGGAGAGGTACCAATTCCAGCCAAAAGATATCTGGAACATGGACGAGACAGGGGTGACAACTGTCCAAAAACCTAACAAAATTGTAGCCCAAAAAGGAATTAAGCAAGTAGGTGCAGTCACGTCGGGAGAGCGAGGGAAATTAGTAACTGTTGCTGTTGCCATCAATGCTCAAGGCGGACACATCCCCCCCTTTTTTCGTATTCCCACTGAAACGCTTCCAAGACCACATGATACGTGAAGGTCCAGTTGGTAGTGCTGGAGCTGGCAATTCTAGTGGATGGATGCAGGAAGCTGAATTTATAAAGTTTCTACAACATTTTAAAAGACAAGTAAGACCCACAATTGATCAAAAATGCTTATTACTGCTCGACAACCATGCATCGCACATATCTATCCAAGCTCTAGAGTTTTGTAAAGAAAATGGAATAGTGTTGCTGTCGTTTCCACCACATTGCACACACAAACTTCAGCCTTTGGATAGGGCAGTATTTGGGCCATTTAAAAAAATGGTAAACACCGCACAAGACAATTGGATGCTAAATCATCCTGGTCAAACGATGACTGTCCATCACATTCCTGGGATTGTTAGAGAAGCATTTCCTCTGTCTCTAACTGATAGAAATGCAATTGCTGGATTTACTTGTACTGGTATAAGTCCATTCAATAGGAATATATTTACTGCTATTGACTATGCGCCATCATCTGTGACTGACCGGCTGTTACAAGTCAACAGACCAATTTCCCCAGATGATTTGTTGACAAATAATAATTCATCCGTTCAAGTTGATACAAGTACTCCAGTTGATGATCTTCGAACGTCAATTGACCAAACTGTTCATAAAGATAGCAATGACTTTTCAAACAAATCAAACAATAATGACCAACCATCGGATGTTCAAAATATACCAGACTCTGACAACATCTCTACTGACACTGATTTTATGTTAGCTAATTCAATGTTGGATAACAGATCAAAATCACCAGTGCCTGGACCCAGCGGGCTGCAACAACCAAATTTACCAATCCGTTTAATTTCTCGCCTAAAGATCTTAGACCTTTACCACAAGCAGGTCCCAGAATTGAAACAAATAGAGGTCGTAAAAAACGCAAGACTGCAATTCTGACGGACACTCCCGAAAAAAACTTAATCGAACAAGAACATCAACAACGAAATAAAGCCAAGAAAATGGTACTGCAAAACAATAATAATGAAAGTAAGAAAATATTATCTACCAAAGGCAAGGGAAAAGGCAAAAAGACAAAGAAGGCACCAAAAGAAAAGGAGAATGAATCTGACGACAACGATTACTTCTGTCTTGTCTGTTTAGAAAATTACATTCGATACATTGTACCCATTTTTCATTAGAAAAATGGGTACAATGTATCGAATGTAAAATGTGGTCTCATTTGGAATGTGTGGATGATGACAGGCATTATGTGTGCCATCATTGCGATTCTGATTAAGATTAATGACTGATTTATAAAAGACTGATTCAAAAACTAAGTTGATCTCATTTTTTAAACTACTGATTATATTAATTTGTTATTATGTTAACATTTCTAGTTTATGAACATTTTGAACGCAGAAGTTAATTGGTGTTATGAGTAATAAGACTTTTAATAAATATTTTGTTGATACTTGGATTGTATTAATTACCAACTCCTTTGTTTTGTTACTTTTGACCCACAACGTGTTACTTTCGACCTGCTAACGTGGTCGAAAGTAACAGGGACTGATTTTTTTTAAACCTATGTTATTCTTATAAAACACAATATAATTTAATAAATCGAGTTGCTATAGTAAAGAACATAAACTGAATTTGTATTTAGTTTTGTTAATTTAATAGCTACAGTAAAACCCATCCAGAAATCAAGGTAAAAGTACAAAGTGTTACTTTTGTACCCGGTCTCCCCTACCCATAATACAGGCTTAACGCTTAACTTGGGGCTAGATGGCGCTGTGTGAATGTCAGTGGATATTTATGTATATTTTTTCATAAATATATACTTTTTATTCATTGAAACACTCGGAGCAATACAAACACATATTTTAAAAAAGTTTAGTTGCTTATTAAGAGGTCAATTACCTAATCGTGCTACCTCTAGTTCCGGGTTCAATTCCCTGCGGTAAAACTACTCATATTTCAATAAAAAATCTAAGGTCCATTGATGTTATGGAAAAATTTCAGACTGCCATTTGAGATGCCGCGTCAGGTAATCTTTTAAACATATTTTTTTATAGAGGAAGATAAGGGGTGAAAATTTGTATGAGTCTTTAATCAAATTATCACAGTTTTCTAATCCCAAATTAAAAGACAAATATCGTTTATAGTAGCATGTTAAAGGAATATTCTGTTCTGTGTTCTATATCAGGAAACCATGTTACCCCGATTTTAACGCGAGCTAATCCGTGAGTAAAAGCTAGTATTATAAAATAAAAATATAAAATATAATTTCAGTACCCAGTCCCTTTTATATGTGTATATAAATAAATGTTATTATTTAAACAAAGCTATCACTTAAAATAGTAGGCTTTGCACGCCGCTTTACTTGATTTAAATGCATTACATAATTTTCCTTTTCCTGGTTTAGAACGGAATATTATTTGAATGCGTTGAGAACTAAAGTTACCGACATAGCCCGCCGGATCAGCAAGTTGAAGTGGCAGTGGGCTGGTCACGTATGTCGCAGAACCGATGGCCGTTGGAGTGGACCGCGTCGGCAAGCGTAGCGTAGGATGCCCTCCGGCTCGATGGACCGACGACTTGCGAGAGGTCGCTGGTGCAGGCTGGATGAGAAAAGCGGAGGACCGGAGATATGGCGCAAAATGGGGGCGACCTATATCCAGCAGTGGACTGCGATAGGTGAATAGACGCTGAGATCGACGGTACTATGTCTTTCCATTGATTTACAACTTCCTATTTTTAATCTGCTGAAGTCCATATCCAACCTGACTTCCCGCAACTTTTCAAGTATTAGGGGCAGATTTGAGAGAAACTGATTTGTCGTCATACCAATTTCTACCTCTCTACCATTAAAATAGCTAAGTAACCCAGATTAAGTTCTGATCCACGTCATTTCATAGCGTCGTTTTGCCGTGAAAGATGGACAAACAGACACACTTTCACATGTATGTTAGTATGGATTATGATTTAACAAAGCTATCACTTCAATACTTTATAAACATACTTTAATTAAAACATAGATTAAAACAAAAATTAAAATCTAGAATGTAGATTATTCTCCGGTACCTAACATTGCATCAGATTGCTAAGAGAAAGGACATTGCCATTGAGTTTATAATTGAATTTATGCATATCTATAATATAAAAATGAATCGCAAAATGTGTTGGTAAGCGCAAAACTCAACAACGCCTGGACCAATTTGGCCAATTCTTTTTTTAAAATGTTCATTGAAGTCCAAGGATGGTTCTTACGGCGAGAAAAATCGAATAATTGCCGGGAAACCCTAAAAACAGCCCTTTTCTTTTTCACATACAAACGTTTTCTAACTAAAACGTGGAATCAATTTGAGCTTTATTGCTTTTATAATATAAAATTCATTAAAATTACTTACTTTTAAATGCTTATAGGGTTTTATTTAATTATTTTTAATTTACACCGAATTATTACCAGGATGGCGGTTCTGTTCACGATAATTTTTGCAAAGAATATAAAAAAGGTAGGAACAAAACACTGCCACATTACAAATTTTTCTGACAGGACGAAGTCTGTCAGGTCAGCTAGTATTTTATAAATAGGTTTTCAGTGTAGAGTTTGTATCGAAATATTTAAAGTATATTCCTTTACGTTACATGATTTATCATCATCATCAGCTCATTATACGTCCCCACCGAGGGGCACGAACCTACAACTAGTCGTCCACGCGGGCCTAGTGCGGGTTGGCCGACCTCACGCACAACCTTTGAATCTCTTCGCAGGCGTGCGCTGGTTTCCTCACGATGTTTTCCTTCACCGTAAGACATGATTCATATAGTTTTTTAATACGTTCAAAAATGTCTGTGCCAAGTTTAAATGGAACTTTTGATCTTTCAAATAATCGTGCACAAAGGTATAATTTATGTTTTTTTAATACTTGTACGTTGTTTATAAGTATGTTTATGCGTTTTAAATATATATAAAAAGGTTATTTATTTTTTGTGAACACAAATAATTATGCACACAAATGTTTTTACTGCTTGGGGATCGATCCCGGTGTAATATAGATCGCATGTTCTAGTAATTTAGAACTATAAGCAAATATAGAAACATTTAATATTACATTATATTTTAATGCCAATTTCTAGCATTCCATTTGCTACACTAATTAACGTTATGGTTTATTGTTCACGTACAGTGTAAAACTGATGCAATATAGGTCTATCTTAAAATCATATCGCACCTCTCATATTATAGGGGCACAATTCGAAAAACATGATTGTTGGGAAAACTCGTTTGAAGATTTTTGAGCGCTTCGGTTCTCACAAAAATTATAGTCTGTTAGTTATGAAATACTTATCGCATATTTAGTTTATCCCAGCATTATTAAAATGACACACTTTACTCGAAATATGAAAAAGGCACAAACTAAGTTTTCGCGGCCTTATTGCACGTTTTTACTTTTTCTATCAAGAGGGTCATGTAGATATGTTGATTTTAGGCCCGTTTATAAGTAAAACTCAAAATTGCTAATTTTTGAGATGTGCCCCTATAGTATGAAAGTTGCGATAGGTAGAAGTAAACTTTTAGCAAGTAAAGAAAAAAAATACATTAAATCCTTCAAAAAAATTGTCACCACCATTGTTGTCTTGAAGAGATTACTCTTAAGCGATAAGACCAAGTGATTGTGCGCTTTTTGTTATGTCATCGTATTATTTATTACCAGTTATATGGTTTTATAGAGCGTCGGTGGCTAAATGGAGTGGACTGTCGCCTTCCTACCGGAGAGGACTGAGGTTCAAATCCCGACACGTACCAATGTGTTTTCGAATTTTCGAAAATATATGTACGTTATCCGACGCTCTTACGGTGAAGGAAAACATCTGAGGAAACCTCATGCACGCCTGCGGAGAGATTCGAAGGTTGTGTGTGAATCGGCCAATCCGCACTGGGCCCGCGTGGACGTCTAAGGCCTAATCACCCTATACGGGTAGGCTCGTGCCCTCGGTGGGGACGTTTAATGAGCTGATGATGATGATGATATGGTTTTATATGCAATAATAGTTAAATTAAGACCCCATATATTAATGAGGCACGCGCCACACAACCCTTCAAGTAAGATAAACTCAACATTAAGTTGTAACATAAGAACTGATAACCCGAGCAGTTAACGCACATTGTAACACATAAATCACAACCGAGCCTTGAACCTGCGGCCTTTGTAATCAACAAGTGTGCTATTGAATGAAATGCATGGGTTAACGAACTATTTATCAGTAACTCATAAGAGCTACGAATAAAGATCGGTTGTCATTGAAACTTCAATTCATATCCACAAGACTAGGTGATAGATTCGGTACTGAGTCGTCTAGGTACCGCACCACAGTGCCAGATATCATCCCGTGAAACAGGAGTGTTTTGCACTTCTGTGTATAAGAGACCTAACATCTGTCGTGTGACGGGTGCATTGTTGATGGGAAATATTGACTAACTTCTTTCTTAATATCCCAACACTTCATCTGCCATGACTTACCGTCCGTGACTAAATGTCTTAAAACACCTACTGGACACTTCCTTTAAGGCAAAAAGTTCTTCTCTTCTCTTAACCCTATCGCAGTCCTCTGCTATACATAAATATCGCACATTATGCACCTTAAAAACATAAAAACTAATCTACGCTTGTTACTTTGTAAACCCACAGTTATTGTATTCATATTTTATGTCATAAATGAACAGGGCGGTCTGTTCGAACACCCGGTGATACGCCTGACCATGACAGATGCAGTGTTGTAAAAATAGTAACAGGAGGTAGTCATTATTTTCCGTCAAAACTGCCCTGCGCCCGTCAGCCGAGACGATAGACGTTAGGTCTCTTATACCCGGTAATTTTACTATCTACAGTGCCCTCATCCCGAAACACAGAACTTCATACTTTTCGCCTTAAAGGTGTTTTAAGACATTTAGTCACGGACGGTAAGTCATGGCAGATGAAGTGTTGGGATATTAAGAATAGTAGTTAGTCATTATTCCCATCAACAATGCACCCATCACACGACAGATGTTAGGTCTCTTATACCCAGTAATTTCACTAGCTACAGTGCCCTCATCCCGAAACACAGAAGTGCATACTCCTGTTTCACGGGACGATATCTAGCACTGCGGTGGTACCTACCTAGACGACTCGGTAATGAGTGTACCACCTACTCAGATAAGCAATAAACTAATTAGATGCAATCACGAAGAAACGACAACCGAAAAATGTCCGAAACCCATGACACATACGTAAAGTTATTGTCATATTTGTTATATAAAATTATTCATTGAAATTTAGACCTTAACTCGTCATTGAAAGGTTACAAAATCACAAGCACAAGCACACTACTATGTCATTGTAACATGTAGGGAGCGACGTGATTGTTAATGAAAATTCTGCCCAACTGGCGCGATGGACAGAATTTTGCCGCGGACACTTTTTAGTTAGTTTATTGTATATCTGAGACCACCTATTAAAAGTTATCTAGTTACAAAAACCCAATGCAACAGGAAGGACGGAAGCCTCCCATTATCTCATTGGCCGGTGTCAGTCATTCCTTAGCTATCTGTCAGCCGATTGTCAACCTTATCACGTTTTGATAGGACGCACATGCGCGGGAGTTTCTCAGAATCTCATCCGACGACATTCTTACACACGCTTATGAATGGGTGCGGGTTGCTATGGGTTTGGTTTTACGTAGGTCAGTATAGGACTCTAGAATTTTGAGGTTATAATCTAGACAAGACGTTTATTTTGACTATTAAATAATTTGATTAGACCTTTACTTTGTCCATTAAAATTTATTGTTTTTTGACTTGACATGTAACATTTATTATTTTATTTTTTCATTAACATTTCTATGGCAGAATACAATATTTTTTAAAACAAAAAATCTTAACTATTACAGTTAAGATTTTCTCTCAGAAAAGGTATAAAACTCATCATGAGCCATGATGATGGAGATATGATGCTGGCTTTGTATGGTTTTCTCCTTAGACACAAAAAAGGAAGCATTTACGGTTTTCTATGTTTTTTGTGATGAGCTATGATCTCAAAATCCTCTATACTGTAGAGTTATGGTCGAACTCAAGTCCGAATTAAATTCCATTTCACTCAGCTGCTTAGTCAAGACCGAAGTCCCGCAAACAATACATTTGGTATTGTTTTTCTCGACAACAATTCAGGTCATTCAATTAAATGTGGACATTTAGACCGACATCTTATAACAAAGAAATTAAGTTTAATTTTCAAACTAAAACAATTACAAACTAGCCAGAAAGAACTAGCTAGAAAACAAAATAGCCTTTTAAAATCTCAAAAACACTTAATAGCCGTACTTAAATTTTTCAAAATATTACATTACCACAAAACTGGTAATAGATTTAAATATTTTTATTCTCCACGATAGAAGCAGTATAATAAATAATATATATCCACTCATTTTCACACAGCGTTATCTAGTCCCAAGTTAAGCGTGAAGCCTGTATTATAGGTACTAAACAACGGATAAACATACTAATATATATTTGTTTGTAAATATATACATATTATACATAGAAAACACCCTATAATATGGGTGTAAAAAAGATACACCGTATAAATAAGATATCCACAAACCGGTCTCGCCATTAACTTGCCGTGTGCACCCTCTACACACCACGTGGCACTTGTAACGTATGATATGCGGCAACTGACGCAATCGCTTGCACACATTGTAATATGCAACCGGCCTCTTTACGTATACTTTAACTATTCCATACTATCAATGATGTGTCCCCGATCATTACAACCTGGCCGTCTTCAAGGCAAGAGTGAATAGGCTGTTTCTAGGCAGGCATGATCCATCCTCGGCCGCATCATCACTTACCATCAGGTGAGATGGCGGTCAAATGCCTAAAGGTTAAAAAAGTATAGGTTCGTGGTATGCTCACAAAACAATCGAAAAAGAGTTCCGAATGAGCGACAGCACACATATACATATTTCGAATGAGCGTACATTTACCTAAACAAAACCCTACAAACTGTATTCTCTTTGGCGGTTCGTTTTTGAGGCACGGATGGCGTATCATCCTTTATATATACAGAATATCATTAACACTAGTGGTATCAAAACTTTAGACCTAGAGAAACTAAGGCCCGCATTCTAAAACAAGACGCGGGCATTATAGAAAGAATTAAAAAATGCAAGAAATATTAACCAAAAAATGTCCATACCGCTTGACACATACGTTGACACATGTTATATTTATGACATAAATTTATCCATTGAAATTTTGACCTTAAGGCGTCATTTAAAAGGTACAAAATCAAAAGCACGAGCATACTACAATGTCACTATAACATGTAGTGAGTGACGTGATTATGAATGAAAATTTTGCTTAACTGATGTATAATCTCGAAAATTCGAAAACACTTTGGTACGTGGTGGGATTTGAACCACAGCCTTCCCGGTTATAGGGCAACAGTCCACACCATTGAGCCACTTACGCTCTAATACCATGTACAAAATTTTTCCTCAATTAACTAATGACTCAATTTCGTCCCAGTCACCTTTCTCGCGATGCACTTGCAACCGCAGGGGATAGTTTTCATTGTAACTCTGTTGGATATTCACACTTACTTTTAGTGCTATAAAGTCCATTTTCGCTTGTTTCCATATAATGACTTCATGGTCAAAGCAATTTTAACCTTACTTTTATACTGGAGATAAGAATTTGGAATGTACAAGTAATTTGCGATGAAACTGAGAGTGGTTTATAAGCTTGGTTATTAAAGCAAATGGAATTTGGGAGAAATTGGTTTAGCACGGATTACATTCGTTAATTGCTAGTTTTTAAAGAATTTACCTTAAAACGAAATTTGATCGATTTCTTTTCGATAACCCAAGTTTTTAGAGTTTCGTAGCCAAATGGCAAAAAATGGAACCCTTAAATTCCTTAGATAGATCAGTCATGACTATCTGTCTGTCCGTCCGTATGTCACATCCTTTTTTCTATGTAATGTATTGATTCTACACTGTTCAAACTTTGTAAGTATATGCATTCTGTGAACCGCTATTTGAAAAAGAAAATATTTTGGGGTTCTTCATACATTGAATTGAAACTCATTTTTTTCCATCGTACCCACACGTGTGAAGTATCAATGTGCAGGTCTTGAAACTATTTTTTTATAAATTGAATAGTTTGCACGAGAGATACTTCCAAAATGGAAAAACTATAGGCCATTTTTTGGATGTTAGACTCGGTGCTGAACTGTTTACATAGGTACAGTAAGTAGGAAAGATATCGTCGCGTGGAGGAGTGGCCTGGTTTCCTCTTCTCACTAACAATAACGGTTCCACGTAAAACCAGCGTCACAGCTACCCGTAGCCGAGTCAGAAAAGCTGAATTCTAGGCAACCTATTTGGTTTACCCACTTGAAATATCTTCTATTATTGAGGATTTTTTTTTATATTTTCCGTCCGTCCATTTCAGATATTACCCGGAACAAACAGATCGACAGATTTTTTTAAAACTGTTTGTTTGTGTGTACCAAAGCAAAAATCTCCCAAGCTTACCTACTGTGAACTTCCATTTGGTATATAAAATATCAGCGGTTTAATTCGTAGAAATACCCTAAAACCTTTGTTAATATATAGATTATAGAAATAGATTATAGAACTACACTAGAGCCTTATCTAGTATCGTATTTTTTTTCTTACAATGCGATCATTTATGACATGGTTCAAGGGGAGAGTAAAAAAACATGAAATTTATGTGATGTAGGTAATTTATGGATGGCCCCAAACAATGCCCTCAAACCTTTGTGAATACGAAATAGGTTATAGAATACGAACAGTATACGAGTACAAGTTTAATTGAACCGCCGTCGTTGTGTCTCCGTGAGCCGAGTCACGTCTGTTAATGCACACGTCACGATATCCCGGGCCCGTTCCCATTGACCGACGTCACGGCACGACATTTATATTTATTTATGTAAGTGACAAGCGATTCGTAGGCATCAGAATTAAAAAACAAATATTTAATTAATAACTTGTACTATTTAATGATATCACGATTGTAAACTCAGTGTGCTGTCGCTGCATTCGGAACACTTTTTTTTATTGTTTTGTGAGCATATCACGAATCTATACTTTTTTACATCATTGGATAGTCCCATACAATTCGTTAAAATTTCCTCAAACCTTTGTGAATACGAAATAGGTTATAGAATACGAACAGTATACGAGTACAAGTTTAATTGAACCGCCGTCGTTGTGTCTCCGTGAGCCGAGTCACGTCTGTTAATGCACACGTCACGATATCCCGGACCCGGTCCCATTGACCGACGTCACGGCACGATATTTATTTTATTTGTGTAAGTGATAAGAGATACGTAGTCATCAGAATTTAATAAATAAATATCCACTGACATTCACACAGTGCCATCTAGCCCCAAGCTAAGCGTGAATGAAGCCTGCATTATATGTACTAAACAACGGATAAACATACGTATATATATCATTTTTTTTCAAATACATACATATCTGTTTCATATGATCTTATCTGTTTGTAATGGTTTAGATGTTTTCTATGTATACATAGAAAACACCCAAACCATTACAAACAGATAAGTTCATGCACAAAAATGTTTGTACCGGAGATCGAACCCGGAAACATTATTACATATTATTACGATATTATCACCAAGAACTTTTTTATAATAACGTCACGATTGTTGTAATTTGGCAGATGTGGGCGAAAAGAACGGAGTGAAGTAAAATATAATTATGTTCGTAGCTTTAATAAATATAAAATGCGACACTAGAGAGGGGGGGGGGGGTGGTTGCCTTCCGATCGAATTTTCAAATTATATTAACGTCATCGACACTCTTACGGTGAACGAAAAAACCGTGAGGTAAACCTGGCGTACGCCTGCGAAAGCATTCAAAGGTAGTGCGTAGTCGGCTAATCCGCTGTGCCCGCGTGGATGACTAGGCCTTATCACCCGATACGAGTAGGCTCGTGCCCCTCGGTGAGGACGTTTAATGAGCTGATAATGGAAAAAAATGCGATACGGGGCAGATCTTTTAAGTTTGTAGTAGTGCAATGAAACGCACATATTTCTATGCGCTTCCAGTTCGTTTTCCTCAAACATTATTAAAAGATCGAGTCCGCACATTTCCTTAACGATTGACAACGATAACGTTGTTGCTGGGCACCTCTAATTTACTTAGTTCAGAGTTCAATATCCGTAGCAATAAGGATCGCGTGTCTCGGACTCAGAGAAAGTTTTAACGTGCTCGCCTCTTGGGTTGTCGTTGATCCTTAATAGCTTACGAAGATAGGTTAGTTGAGGTCAAATCATAGTTTAATTAATTGACAGTGCTCATGTGATCCTTGGGTCTTTAGAATTGGGTCGTTATTGGAGATTTCAACTTTGACTACCCATTTGATGTACACCAAGGGTTCCGGGTTTGATCCCCGGGCAGTACAAACATTTGTATACATGTCTGTTTGTTTTCTATGTATAATATATATATTTACAAAAGAAAATATATCATTATGTTATCCGTTGTTTAGTACCATAATACAGACTTCTGGCTTTACTTGGGTCTAGATGCGCTGTGTGGATGTCAGTGATTCTTTTTTTGTTGTAATAATTGGGTCAATTATTACAAAAAAAAAAAAGAATCACTGACTGTTAATTCTTTCAATTTTTTTCGATAGGTAAACGAGCAGCCTTATTACTTCATGTTAGTGATTGAGAGAGATTAAGAAACGACTCCTTATGGATACTCTTACTCAAATGAAGCCACAAAGTGCGTTTCCGACTTTTTAAAGGGAAAGGAAATATAGAGAGCGCAAAGGGGTTTAATCCTTCGGTAACTTCTAACTGGGTGAAACTCAACGTTTTTCTGTGTTGCCATGGTATTATTTCAGTTAATCCAGCCACGAGCAGACTGTAAATTTGTGGGACCTAGCTGAAACTACTTGACTTTGACTTGACTTGACGACCCATTTGGTGTTGCGGTTAGAGGTCGCCGCAACACCAGGGTTCCGGGTTCGATCCCCGGGCAGTACAAACATTTTGTGCATGAACATGTCTGTTTGTAATGGTCTGGGTGTTTCTATGTATAATATGTATGTATTTACAAAAAAAAAATGTATATATGTATACATATCCGTTTAGTACCATAATCAGGCTTAACGCTAACTTGGGGCTAGATGGCGCTGTGTGAATGTCAGTGGATATTTATTTATTATTATTTACTGAGGGCTGATCAGCTTATAGTCACGTAAAAAAATTTCTATACTGATCGCTTTAAGTTCTTTACAGTGTTGCCATCTTAGCCCTTTTGTGGCTAGATCTAGCAGTTTTCAGTATAGGTGATCTCCGTTTTTAAGGTTAACCGTTAAAAAAGCGCTAGACTGCCTTTTTGGGCAATCTAGCATTTTTTCACTAGCTTGAAAATATTACAAAGTATGAAATTTTCGACATGCTAACAAGTACTTTTGCGATTTCATCGGTCATGAAGACATTTTTTAGACGCTCTAAAAAAACGGCTTCATGACATGAATTCAACATTTTTAAAACAGAAAATCTTTTGATGCTTAATCTAGTCTTTTTAACTTTCAAAAAGCCCTTTTTTCTAAAACTACGGTAGCAACACTGTACTTATTACCTACACGTTAACACCCAGCCCATAAAACAGACATACTCATGCATACACATTTTAATGGCCGGGAATCGAACTCGGATCCCTTCGTGTAGTTACAGACTTCATAACCATTACACTAAATGTTTCGTAGAAGTAAAATAGAAGCTACTTGCACGGGAATAAAGTTCTCTCGCTTCAATCTATCGCAGTCCCTGCTGGACATAGGTCTCCCCCATTTTGCGCCAGATATCCCAGTCCTACGCTTTTCATATCTTTATAGTTAAAGTTATAAAATTAAAGGGAATAAAGTTATTCAAAACGATTCATTTATTAACTTTCTAACCGACAGGCTATTAAAATTCTTTAAAGATTTCTCCTAAATGGTAAAATGCGAATGTTTTAAAGTAATTTCATGTTATTTTGATAGCATAGAAAACAACTTAATTGGAGACAATACGACAATTATGGAGGTTTATGATTTATAAAGGTGGTATTTTGAGAGGTCATCGTCAGCCTATAAAGTACCACCGCAGGAACTAGGCCTTCCACACGACATGGTCATGGGAGATTGGGCGCCATCGGGCCTATTGGTGGGTGATAACGACTACCACCTAAGGTTGTAGCCGGCACCGACGGCTTCACGTGACAAATATTCACAGAATCTATCTCTCTTTTCGGACAACCGAAATGTCCTCACCAAACTTACTTTTTTCCAAGTTTATTTCATTATACAGTATATTTATAAATAAGTAATTAATAATAAATATCCACTGACATTCACAGCGCTATCTAGTCCCAAGTTAAGAGTGAAGCCTGTATTATGGGTACTTAAACGGATAACATACTTATATACATTTTTTTTTGTTTAGAAATTAGAGGGGCCACACATTTTTCAACTTTGGGAGTGTCTCTCGCGCAAACTGTTAAATTAAAAAAACCTACCCCCTACGGATGGGTACGATGAAAAAAAATTTTAGTTTCAGTTCAATGTATTAATTTATTTTCAAATTTCTTGTCAAAACCTTATAGCGGTTCATAGAATACACATACATACAAAGTTTGAATAGTGAAGTGCTTATAGTTTCGTATTAAAATGGGCGTAACATACGGATGGACAGACAGACTTGACGAAACTATATTCCATTTTATGCCATTTGGATGAACCCTAAAAGCCACAGACATCCGAATATACAATTAGACTGGACAAGCCGCCAAGTTTATAGGCAGTCCCAGTGTCGCAATTTCTTTTCGGTTCTTATCTGTGAAAAGTTATTATATTTCTTGGTAAATTGACTGATACATTGCGATGATGGCATGTTACAATTGCACAGGATGGCATTTTGGGAAAAAACGGTAATTTCTTCTAATATTCGTGCGTCTTGACTCGTCTCACAGAGCGTAAACTGGCAGCCAGTGTATGCTCGTTGAGCTTACATTTGTCGCACTTAAAACGCGGCTTGCCCCATCTCCTGTATTGGGAAATCTGTGCTAAAAGCCAATATTCCGTTTGCAGTTGCACCGGAAAATATGCAATCATACCGACAATAACCATACCGCATTAGAAAGTTAAGGAATGCTGGATATTTTCAAAACATTCAGCACTAAATTAGCTCGCTCGATTACTAATCGAATCAACTATGTACGATTGCGAATTGGGACCGTTATAAATAGAAATAACAAGCAAGTAATATAATAGCTTCATTTTGGAAAGACCGGTAAAAAATAAACGAAATAAGCCTTTGGAGTTAAGTCTGAGTGTACGATGGATTTGATGATCGCTATGTGAGTAGCCGTGTGTTGGAATCCATAGAGAACGAAACACATAGAGGAAATCACTGCGTTTTTTCCCAGTTTGGTTAAAACATTACAGGCTGCGTCAACTAGTTGTCTGAAAAACAAGATAATTCCTTGTCTTGGAGGGCAATTTAAGGAAACAATCCTAGGATTTGTTCGCGTGGTAGGTTACGGCCCTATATCCTATTGCTTCGTGTGATAAACCCTGTGCCCTGCAGTGGGATGTTATCATTATCATACCAGCTTATTGTAAGTCCCCACGAGGGCCACGAGTCTACCCGTAAAGGGTGTATAGGCCGTAGTCGTCCACGCGGACCCAGTGCGGATTGGCCGACTTCGCCTAGACGACTCAATATCGAGTCAACCACCTATTAAATTAGTACAGGTGCCCGGTTCTGCAACATACGTGTCACCACTGCCACTGAAACTTGCTTTGTTATTTTCTATTTAAAAATACTATAATTTAGTAACTTCTGACTACGTTTACCTTATCTCTCGTCGGCGTTAGCGAATACCGGAGGTTGTCCAAACAAATTTAATGTTGTTTATTATTACAGCTATAAAATAGAAGTGAGCCGTTGAAAGGTCTGCTATGTATCGGAGATACGCTTGTTTTACATCTTTTTACTGTTTGGCGTTTAAGGATTTTGAACTTTCAACATTTAGAGATGAACCAAGAAAAAATTAATAATATAAGTACTTTACTTTGACAGGCATTGTCAGTTCTCTTGCGGTTTTGCCTTAATGTCCACGCTTGGCCATTTGGATTGATACCCATTTTGGGTAATGGTTGAGACGTTCCGGGTTCGAACCCAGGTAGCACACACTTTGTGTGCATTAGCTGCTTTTTGTATTATTCTGGTGTTTCTATGTAGGTATCATCATCAGCTCATTAAACGTCCCCACCAAGGGGCACGAGCCTACCCGTATAGGGTGATTAGGCCTTAGTCGTCCACGCGGGCCCAGAGCGGATTGGACGGCTTCACACACAACCTTCGAATCTCTTCGCAGGCGTGCATGAAGGTTTCCTCACGATGTTTTCCTTCACCGTAAGAGCGTCGGATAACATACATATATTTTCGAAAATTCGAAAATACATTGGTACGTGTCGGGATTTGAACCTTAGCCCTCCCGGTAGGAAGGCGACAGTCCACACCACTGAGCCACCGACGCTCTTATGAAGGTATAATATGAATAAATTTAATTTAAAAAAATGTATGTCTATCTGTTTATTTTCGAACTTAATACTGCTGTTGGCCCAGAGGGCCATTACAGCTTCACCGGTAAAATTATTCAGTAAAATTACCGGGTATAAGATACCTATACTTTCGTTGGCCTGCGCAGGTTTCCTCACGTTTTCCTTCACCGTAATAGCGTCGGATAAACGTAGGTACATATAATTTTGAAAATTCGAATAAACATTTGTACGTGGCGGGATTTAGCCACCAGATAGGAAGGCAACACCACACCAATGAGGCACCAACGCTCTTACTTACCACCAAGCCAGTCAGAGTACTACCATAAATATCACACAACATTTAGTACAATCTACATCTGTCAATTGTTGTGAATCTTCTTAGTTGGGCTTCCCTTTTTCTTTCATAATTATCGTTAAGACGTCCCTTCATTCATCATCAGCTCATTAAACGTCCCCACCGAGGGGCATGAGCCTACCCGTATAGGGTGATTAGGCCTTAGTCGTCCACGCGGGCCCAGTGCGGATTGGACGACTTCACACACAACCTTCGAATCTCTTCGCAGGCGTGCATGAAGGTTTCCTCACGATGTTTTCCTTCACCGTAAGAGCGTCGGATAACGTATATATATTTCTGAAAATTCGAAAATACACTGGTACGTGTCGGGATTTGAACCTCAGCCCTCCCGGTAGGAAGGCGACAGTCCACACCACTGAGCCACAGACGCTCCGACGACGTCCCTTAGTAACCATTAAACTGTTCCTAACTCACAAGTTTCTAAGATAAAGTCAAAAATGTTTTTTTAACATTAAGGTTCAAAGCTCCAGTTTAATGGCTAGAGGAAAATTAAGTTTTAAACTGTTTCTTAGAAAATATTACCATTAGCAAAGTACACAAGAAATTTATAGGTCGTTCCTAATTGCTTAGCGTCTTACTGGAAATTATAATTGTTACTAACGTAGAAGATTTGTCTTAGTTGAAATATAATTTAGGGTACGTATACTTAACCTAGAAATAGATAATTAAGTTGTTCCAGCTTTAGGTTCCACTTTGAGAAAACAAATAAACCCCACTTATCTATAACTAGCTTTTGCCCGCGGCTTCGCTCGCATTAAATTCGGGATAACACGGTACTTTCATTTATCACTATACATAGGATTTCCCCTCCCTCCAACTTTAAAGGTTTCGGGGTCAATTTCAGAATTTTTATTAGCAAAAAATATGTTATAGTGAGCTAACCTTAAAAGATAGACATATGGTCTCGCGCAGATGACCTGCAGAGCCCGAACACTGTGACAAGGAACGAGATAGATTTTATTATGGCGGATAAGCGACATATATTTAAAGATGTCTCAGTGGTCAACAGGTTTAAAACCGGCAGTGATCACCGACTTGTCCGAGGCACTTTAAATATATGTTTTCAGACCGAAAGGTCTCGCTTAATAAAATCTACTCTCAGACCTACGCCGCTCCAAATACACTATGGGTCCGAACAGTTCCAATTGGAACTTCAAAATCGATTCGACTTGCTGGAAACCACTGGCGACGTGGATGAGATAACAACGTGGTGAAGACGGTGTGTAACTGGGTCGCAGGCATTTCCCGCCGATGAAACGAGCTAAGTCGTCCAAACTTTCTCCCGAAACCCTGGATTTGATGAGGCTGAGACGCGAGATGCCATCTGCTGCTGTTGCTTCGCCGGAATATCAGGCTCTCTCCAAGCGGATACGAAAACTCGTTCGCAGGGACCTCCGCTGTTTCAATACAAGGTTCATTAAGGACCTTATTGAGCGCAACAGGGGTCCCAAAGTTTTCCAAAAACCACTTGGGAGGAGCCATCTGGTGAAGCTTAAGACAGCAGATGGGCAATTGCTCGCGACTCGCCCACAGATCCTGGAAGAGGTTGAGAAATTCTATGGACGACTGTATTCATCGAGCGCTCATCAGCCACAGACCGAGGACACCGAAGATCCACGTGCCCCACTAAGGCGCCATTGTACGCAGATATCCCGGATATTGACGTTAGCGAGATTAGTGCAGCACTGGAGCAACTTAGAATGGGAGGCCCCGGGATGACGGTATTACGACAGAGCTCCTAAAAGCCGGTGGACAACCCGTCCTTAGGGCATTAGTTGAGCTCTTTAATGCCGTCATCCACCAGGAACTACACCGAGGCGTGGTCCAGAAGCGTTGTCGTCTTATTCTTCAAGAAGGGTGACAAAACTCTCTTGAAGAATTATAGACCGATAGCGCTTCTGAGCCACGTCTATAAGTTGTTTTCCAGAGTTGTAGCGAACCGTCTCGCCATAAGACTTGACGAATTCCAACCACCGGAGCAGGCTGGGTTTCGAAAAGGCTACAGCACCGTGGACCACATCCATACTGTTCGGCAGCTTATACAGAAGACCGAAGAGTATAACCAGCCGCTGTGTATGGCATTTGTGGACTACGAGAAAGCCTTCGACTCCATCGAAACCTGGGCTGTTCTGGAGGCTCTGCAGCGATGCGGTATCGACTGGCGATATATCGAGGTGATGAAGTGTCTCTCCAACGCAGCGACGATGACCGTTCAGATCCAAGACCAGCGGACAAGACCCATCCAATTGCGTCGTGGTGTGAGACAGGGGGATGTTATATCCCCGAAACTGTTCACAAACGCATTGGAGGATGTCTTCAAGACCCTGGACTGGTCTGAACGAGGCGTCAACGTCAATGGAGAGTATATTTCTCATCTTCGTTTGCTGACGATATCGTCATCGTGCAGAGTCATCGGAAGAGCTTGCGAGATGTGAAGCCTAATGAATCTCCCGACGAGTTGGGCTTGGCATGAATTTGGACAAGACGAAAGTCATGTTCAATGACATGTCATGCCACAACCGATATGCGTCGATGGCATCCTCTCGAGTTGTGCAGGAGAATACTACCTGGGCCAAACCATCCAACTTGGCCGGCACAATTCGAGAGGGAGCTAGTAGGAGGATTCAGTTGGGCTGGGCGGCATTCGGCAAGTTACGTCAGTCTTCACGTCAACTATTCCGCAATGCTTAAAGACAAAGTCTTTGAGCAATGCGTCCTACCCGTACTACATACGCAGCTGAGACATGGACACTGACTGCGGGATTGGTTCACAAGTTCAAAGTCACTCAACGCGCAATGGAGCGAGCTATGCTTGGGTCTCTCTTAGGGATAAGATCAGAAATGATTTAATCCGTAAGAGAACTAAAGTTACCGACATAGCCCGCCGGATCAGCAAGTTGAAGTGGCAGTGGGCTGGTCACGTATGTCGCAGAACCGATGGCCGTTGGAGCAGACGAGTTCTGGAGTGGAGACCGCGTCTTGGCAAGCGTAGCGTAGGACGCCCTCCGGCCGATGGACCGACGACTTGCGAAAGGTCGCTGGTGGAGGCTGGATGAGGAAAGCGGAGGACCGGGATATCTGGCGCGAAATGGGGGAGACCTATGTCCAGCAGTGGACTGCGATAGGTTGAATAGGATATACATAATATCATTATTTGTTTTTGAAAGTGCAATAAAGTATGTAATAAAAAAACAAGTCACACAGATTACAATAACTTATTTGTTTATATAAGCGAGCACACGATTGACCTTATTATACATACGACTTCCAACCTAATACCTAAGGAGCAATAAGTTTTCAACCTTAATAATGTAGAGTAGAGCTAAGAGGCGGCTTGGGTAACGTCATTAAATCTACATAAAGTAAAGCCATGTTATGTCATGCTAGTTTATTATACCCACAAAGTTTCAAAAGAAGAACTAAAATTCCTTAAAAAAATTAAAATATTCATTCCATAACCTGAGGAACACTGTTAGAGACACGAAGGCAACTCCTAGGACGATTGAAAAATATGTGCATAAATGTATTAGAAGCAATTGTTTCTAACGTAATTCTAACAGAATAGCCTTTTATTGAAATAATTCTCCTTGCTCGAATCACAATCAGTGATCAACCCAACAAACAAATCCTGAACACAAAACAAACGTTATGAACTTACTATTATTTCTGTTCAAAGAATAAAGAGGGAAAAACACCGAAAAAAATCGGTATTGCGCAACATTTCGTTTTAGAATTTTAAATTGATACACAAAATGGTGGAAACCTTGACATATTGTATGCTAACCAGCTACATATCATGAAAATATGGAAACGTATACCCTTTACAAAGTTAAGTAATGTAAAGTCTTAGTACTCACCGGTTATGCGATTGAATAATTTATGAAAGAGATGATAAACATCGAGGACAAAATGCATCAAATTTTGTAAACGCAAGAAAGAGACAAATTAAAAAACCAAAAGTACTTGTTTCTGCGACAAAAATAACTTTACCTTGCAACTTAGCAACAACAATGTCATTCTAAATTTAGTCACTTTAGTGTGTTTACAACGCATTGATTTATAAGAAATTAGAAGAAATTTTGCATTGCAAGAAATACAAAAGTAGGCACAAATATAAAATACAATCAAACTAAAGTACTGGAAAAAACTTAGCAAAACCTAACAAAACATCGAGAAAAAAATGCATCAAATTTTGTAAGCGCAAGAAAGAGACAAATCAAAAAACAAAAGTACTTGTTAACTTAGCAACAACAATGTCATTCTAAATTTAGTTTCTAGTTTACAACGCATTGATTTATGTCCTGCTTAATCACTACACAATATAAAATTGGCTTATATACTTACTATGACTTGCTAAGGGTAGTGATTAACCGGGTTGGGGGCACTGGCGAGGCCAACCATTGCTCGCACAACGACCCTCCTGCCTGGGAGACGTCAGGGCGTATCCGGACGTCTCACTTTAGCGTGAGGAGGCCCGGCAAAGGATGGGCCGACCGCCTGGGCACCCCGAAAACCCCTGGATTGCGAAAGCGACCTCGGGGTGGCCCGACTGATAGGTGGGTGTGGATACGCCGGAGTGGGGTTTAGTGGGTAAATTCGTCGCCGTGGTGCACCCTCTTAGAAATGAGCTAGTCCCACACACCCGCGCCGATGCCTCGATCTTCTGGCGCGGAAGTCGAGGACCCCACTCCGTAACAAAAAATAAAAAAAGGGTAGCGAGTAACCGATAAATTTTAATTGTCAGTTATGAGAGCGGTGGTGGCTCAATGGTGTGGACTGTCGCCTTCCTACCGGACGGGCTGAGGTTCAAATCCCGACACGTACCAATGTGTTTTCGAATTTTCGAAAATATATGTACGTTATCCGATGCTCTTACGGTGAAGGAAAACATCGTGAGGAAACCTTCATGCACGCCTGCGAAGAGATTCAAAGGTTGTGTGTGAAGTCGTCCAATCCGCACTGGGCCCGCGTGGACTATGGCCTTATCACCCTATACGGGTAGGCTCGTGCCCCTCGGTGGGGACGTTTAATGAGCTGATGATGAGTGATGATGAGTCAGTTATTAGCAGTCCACGTAGACACTAACTAAGTAAGGAGATTTTGACAGATATGTACTTACTATTCTGTGAAAATATGCATTGTATAGCTCCAGTAGATTAGTATCCATCGGGTCACTACAACTTGCTTAATCATTTTAAGGACAAACAAAAGCTGTAAATCCAAAAAAATATTGCAAGCTTTTTGGACATGGATTGATTGATCTTTCCTTATATCAACGACGAGTGAATTTGATTTCCTTATAATAAAAATTCCAAGAAATACAAAAGTAGGCACGTATATAAAATATATAAAAGTAAAGTATTGGAAATCACGTATACTAATTTCGCAAAAGCTGACAAAATCACTTAATGTTAAAAGATAATCCTTACAGATAATTTAAATGTGTAAGAAACTCTATTTGTGTTTGTGTTTAACAATCAAACCTAACGCCCTGAAACGCCTTACTGTAACACCCGAAGACTTATCTCGAAAAGACAATAGAAAATTTATTATTTGTGGGGATTAATATTGGAGTAAGCCCGCGAGTCTAACCATCTTCGTAAAATTACAATTCAATTTATTTGTTAAACATAGGTCATACACTCAAGGTGGAACAATTATACAATAGTATCACTATGTCTTGCCTCTGAAAGGCGTACAAATATGTAAATATGTCAGGTACAGGGTACGAACATACTCGTAGCCTAGAGTCTGAAAAAGATAAATGCGGATTTTTACGCGAAACAAGAATTGTAAAGTTTGTATGACACCAAAACATTTTTAGACTTTTCATTAGATTTAATAAGCACGGCATTCAAGTTAATAAAAAAAAATATTCTAAAGGGGGGAAAATAGACGAAAATGTTTTTCCAAAAACAGTCTCCGTAAAAGGTTTTGTAAATGTAATTCTTACTCTGTGTAAAGACATTATATTTGCAGACATACCCCGAGTAGAACCTCCTAAACCTACTGTAAATCAAATCAAACCATGTTAATCTGCCACTACGCAGGCAATTAAACTAAAACTTAATATAAATGTGCCGAACTCAACAATCGCAATTTCTCTTTGTCCATACATTATTCAGACCTCAACATTTAAATACTGAAAGTAAAAACTATGGTAATGGACCATTGAAATTTAAAGCCAACTTTTATCACGTTTTCGCGTGGCGCCATATTTTCACAGTCATGTTTGTAAGGCGATTTATGCTAATGTGGTGCTGATTTTTTCGTGATATCTTTTACTCGCATCACGCATCCAGCAACGTGATCCAAGTGGGAGTTGTCCTTGGGAATTGGGATTGGAAATCTCTGGACTTTGCCGTTTCGATTTAAAATGGAATTAGATTAGCTGAACTGTTTTTTGCTAAGGATTCTGTTAACTTTTCTTTCTATATTTCGAAACTGCCAATTCTTTAGTTGCATTTCCAATCTACAGCTTTTACTATATTTGAACAAATTATTTGAAGATAAAATTAAGTAGTCAGACTTGACTATTATTTTAGTACATTACAATGATGTAAAAAAGTATGGATTCGTGATATGCTCACAAAACAATCGAAAAAAGTATTCCGAATGCAGTGACAGCACACATACACATATTTCGAACACATTTGCCTAAACAAAAGAGTACAAACTGTACTCTTTTTGGCGGTTCGTTTTTGAGGCACGGATGGCGTATCTACCCTTATATATACAGGATATCATTGGTTTTTAGATACGATTTGTTTTTGTCACTTACCCGTATATTGTTTTTAAATATATCTAAAACTGACGTTGATTAGAAAGAAAGAGGATTTAAAACTGTAGCTTCGCATTTGTAACTTAAAATCGACCCTTTGTGATTCTAGTTAAATTAGCATTGCATTGGAACCACGTGGTTACGGTTCATGACTATGATGTGCGGACAGACCTGTGCCCTTCAGTGGAACAGTTGCAGGCTGATGACGATAAAGACAAGTACCTATCAGTGTACCATTTCTAGCTTGTTATTTTTCAAAGCATTAGCCTTTATTTTTCTTTTTGTTAAAAGTTTGAAAGTCAGGGTTCTAAATGACCCAGTTCAGTTAGCAAAAAAAATTACAAGTTTACGTCTTGTTTTTATACCAGTAGGAAGGGTACGCTGTGTCCTTTTTATTTTACGTTTTATCTGGTGTTTTTTTTTATGTTATAAGTGTACAGGACGGTCTGGACGCTCACCTGATGGTAAGTGATACGCCAGACCATGACAGAGCGGCATTAAAGGAGACCAACAACTGATAGACAGTTATTATCCTCCATCAATGTCGCACTGGGCCCGTCACCCGAGACAAAAGATGTTAGGTCTCTTATACCCGATAATTTCACTAGCTACAGTGCCCTCATCCTGAAACACAAAAGTGCATAACACTCCTGTTTCACGGGACGATATCTGGCACTGCGGTGGTACCTACCTAGATGATGATAGTAGATATGGTACCTAGTAGATATGGTGTTTCCATAAAACAAAAAGTACAAAGCATGACATTGATATACATCTCATAAATACAGAAAAACCTTTTTAGTCACGTTTTTACAATACAGTATAAACTCCGAAACCCAAACAGATGGTAAATTCCAAAAAGAAAGGTTATATTGAACATGACAAATAGTATTTCGTTTTTTAGGAATATTTTTCATACATTTAAGATACCTTTTCAATAAAACATGTTGTGAGGTTTTGGGTTCTGATTTTATTTCGCAGGTAGGCAAACGGTACCTGATTTTTACAGACGTTGCCAACCTGTAAATAGAAAAAAGAAAATTATTTCTTCATATTAAAACTAGGTATGAACTTCACATAGGCGAAGACAAAAAAATCAAAACTCAGACAGTAACTACAATAATATCAATAATAATATAAATATCAATATAATAGGACGAAAATTACATAAAAAATCAAAAATAAAAGTTTAAAGACTGATGAAAATTAATTCTGAAAACCATCTTACAGAACACTCGATGAAACATAACGTTTGCATTGTTTCATGGTTTTCTGTCAGGCCATAGATCTTCGCTAGTGCTATTCATGCTGAAGCAGAATTCCAAATTTCACCAACACCGTTTGGATACTTGGTGTCGACCAAAACGAGCCATCATCATCATCGTCATCATCATCATAAGCTCATTAAACGTCCCCACCAAGGGGCACGAGCCTACCCGTATAGGGTACGTAGGGTAGCGTATAGGGTGATTAGGCCTTAGTCATCCACGCGGGCCCAGTGCGGATTGGACGACTTCACGCACAATCTTTGAATCTCTTCGCAGACGTGCGTAAAGGTTTCCTCACGATGTTTTCCTTCACCGTAAGAGCGTCGGATAACGTACATATAATTTCGAAAATTCGAAAACACATCACCCAGACCATTACAAACAGAAATGTTTATGCACACAAATGTTTGTACTGCCCGGGGATCGAACCCGGAACCCTTGGTGTTGCAGACGACGTCTCAACCGCAACACCAAATGGGTTATCTCTGCTTCTCACAACGTCGCTGCAAGCTCGTTCTGATGACGATGGTTTCAGATAAGCAACTAATTGCAATGGTCTAATGTCGGATAGGTTAACGAAATTTTCACAAATCTCTCCTGGTTTCGGAAATAACGATACTGCCTTAAAATGGCAGTTGGGTTTTAACGACCATCTGTCCAATTGGGCCTGCATGGTGAATAGCGGCAATATATCCTCATTGTCATATGGCCTAAGTTTTGTACTGGGTTATAATAGGCTGGTAGATTGATGGATATTTAGTGTTATGACAAAGTGCAATGGTTTCATTTGAAATTTTAACCCTTCATTTATAAAAAGAAAATACCATAGTAGTTCTCTTTGAATCACCCGAATGTATTCATAAAAACAAAATCCTCATTTCCGCCATTTTCGTTTTACAATGTGCTATTTTCTGATAAACATTCATTAAGCAATGAAATGATTTCATTATCATCAAACATTAGTCAAATATCCATTTTCTTTTCATTCAAAATATTTATATGTTTTATATAAAAAAAACACATTTTAATGTTCAGTTTAATTGAATTCCTTAAAAAACCACGAACGAGATCATTGTTTTCATTCAACGGTTCATAAATTATTCTAGAACTTTCCAGAACACAGTAGAAGCTTCCAGGCCTAACCATATTCCTTCCTTTATACCAATCACATGACATGCCCAACGTTTGACTTACAAAACCGAAGATGCGTTGATTGCATATGTAAATTTCAGAGGCGTCTTGCCTCAGACAGTTTTAGGGTTGCTCAAGCAGGTTTTATATGGATTACATGTGATAAAAGAAATATATTAAAATGGGTCATTTTTTTACGTAAGACGTCCTTAACAAAAATGTTGGTCACCCAAACAAGAAGAAAAGCGTATTTGCATCTAACATAAGAGCTAATAATCCCTTTAAAGATAAATAAGTATCCTTAGTAAAGTTAAAAAAATAATATTGTATCAAAGGCAAAATGATTAAAAAGAACAAGAAAAAAACAAATAATAACGTAAAATAATATTGAAAACGAATAGTATACAATAAAGATAATTTTATTATACAGACTTAATTTTCTATAGGTAGACTTAAAATTTAATTTGGGAGACTGGAGTAATTATCCAAAATAACATCACGTCTTTTGGTTAAACAAACAAAAGTGTTAATGATGACCAGAGCTTCGTCCGCTTTTTAGCTGAGAGGACCAGAGATCGGTGTAGTATTTACCCACTAGCTTATATTTCATACAGCACAGCATTTCTGATGTAAAGATATATTCTGATGTCTGGAAAATGATATGGAAACTTATTGTCTCTTACTAACCCCAAAACTCCTTTTTATGTAACGAAGTGAACAGGACGGTCAAGACGTTCAGCTGATGATAAGTGATACGCCTTACCATGACAGTGCGGCATTAAAGAAGGCCAACAACTGATAGATAGTTATTATTCTCCATCAAAGCCGCACTTCATCCGTTACCCGAGATAACAGATGTTAGGTCTCTTATACCCGGTAATTTCACTAGCCTATTTCTTTAATATGGGTGGAAATTGATATGAAACTATCTGAAGCTTCAAATACACATATTCTTTATAACACCAATCTACTATACTTCGTGGCGAGTTGCGACCAAATTCCCCGTATCCTAGCATGGGAAAGCCTGTTCCTGCAGTAGGACTTCCCAGGCTGATATAATGGTTCTTTCTCCAATAATTATGACAAAGGAAATTTCTCTTGAATCCAGATTTTTAACACCTACAATAATGCATAGATATATTCAAATATTACTACAAACGTATTAGTTACTCTAATTCTTCAAATCTATACGGAACACCAAATCGCGTATCCAATTCTGACTTGCCAATAACTCAGTGGTATCCTTATTGAGAAAGTTTGAATGAATGCAAAAGTTCCTTACTGTCATCGCTCAGCAATTGAGAGGTATGCATACCTTCCAATTACGCTTATTCATTCTGGTATTGAAGATTGAAATTGGATGACGTCATCCGTTGCCATGGCAACGTATGAGATAACATCCCGGTAGAATTTGCAGATGTTACTAGGTGGTAGATTCGGTACTGAGTCGTCTAGGTAGGTACCACCGCAGTGCCAGATATCGTCCCGAGATACAGAAGTGTTTGGCACTTCTGTGTTTCGGAACAAGGGGACTGTAGCTTGTAAAATTACGGGTATAAGAGACCTAACATCTGCTGACCTAACCTATGAGATTGGTGGATAATAATAACTGTTCGCTGGTGGAGGCTGGATGAGAAAAGCGGAGGACCGGGATGTCTGGCGCAAAATGGGGGAGACCTATGTCCAGCAGTGGACTGCGATAGGTTGAAAAGGCAATAACTGTCTATTAGTTGTTGATCTCCATCAATACCGCTGTGTCGTGGTCAGGCGTGTGTCCTGACCGTCCTGTACTTTTAAATAAATAAAAATATCGTCTGAACAAAATCGAACCAATCACTTCTATTCAACCTATCGCAGTCCACTGCTGAACATAGGTCTCCCCTATTCTGCACCAGATATCCTGGTCCTTCGTTTTCCTCGTCCAGCCTCTACCGCGAACTTTCACAAGTAGTCAGTCCCTCCGTCCTTCAGTCCTACGCTACACTTGCCAAGACGCGGTCTCCACTCCAGAACTCGTCTGCTCCAACTGACATTGATCTTTCGCGGGCTAGTTTTGCTTGGTATATTTAAGGTTTTCTTGGACTCTGCCTAATGGAATATTTATGTGTAGTTTTACATACTTTAGAAGCCCTTTTACCATAACTCAACCATAACCTCCACACTTTCCAGGACATTACAGGATTGGAGATAGGAGTACGTATGAAAGGTTAGGTTGAATTCTGTACCGCTGCATTTAATTTAGTGAATATTTGTCCCATCTTCATCATTACAGCCTAAAACGTCCACTGCTGAACAAAGACCTCCCCTAATGATTTCCACGCGGACTGATCGCTAGCAGTTGACATCCATCTAATTAGAAAATCCATTAATCTTAATATGTTTTGACCCGATTTTTAATTAATATTTTGTCTCTAAGCACCTCCCCCTTACCGCGAGGGGGATAAATGCCCCTAGGGGTAAATTTTATCAACATTCTTTCTTAGGAGATACCTACGATAAAGCTTTATTAAAAGCCCGTTCGGTTTAAAATTGACAAAGTTTCATACATTCATCCACTTACCATAACTTTCATCCCCATTTTTATACCCTCAAGGTAAAATTAATCAAAATCCTTTCTCCGAAGACATCCGTTAGTCTTTGTGATAACATTTACCTGCACACAAAATTTCAGCCCGATCCGTCCAGTGGTTTGGGCTGTGATAGATCACTATGTCAGTCAGTCAGTCACCTTCGAGTTGTATTTAGATTAGCCAATTCCAGTGTACTTGTACTGTTCATAAAGTACAACAGCGTCATAGGCCCATTGGTGTGGACTGTTGCCTTTTGATCTGGAGGGTGCAGGTCCTATGTCTTTTCCAAAATTCGAAATGATATGTACGTTTATCAAACGCTCTTACGGTGAAGGAAACGTTCGCACGCCTAAGAAGAGATTCAAACGTTGTAGGTGAAGTCGGTCTGCGTGGATGATGACGGCCTATACGCCCTTTACGAGTAGGCTCGTACCTACTACAACAACTATTACTAAACTACTAAACAACGTATAAACAAGCGAAAGAACATGCTTGCTCGACCGGTGTGATACCACGGACTCTCAGAAAATCGACGTGAAAAATACGCTCGTTGTGTTTTGTCGAATGAAGAGTTCTGGAGGCCCAAGTCTTCCCCCCTACACCATATATACTTTTAGCTCTCCTCTTTTAAAAATTTAGAATGGGAGCTAAATCACACATACCTCCGTCAAGGTCATCATCAGCTCATAAACGTCCCCACCGAGGGGTACGTATTGGGTGATTAGCCTTAGTCGTCCACGCGGGCCCAGTGCGGATTGGACGACTTCACACACACCTTCAAATCTCTTCGCAGGCGTGCATGAAGGTTCCTCACGATGTTTTCCTTCACCGTAAGAGCGTCGGATAACGTACATATATTTTCGAAAAATCGAAAATACATGGTACGTGTCGGGATTTGAACCCCAGCCCTCCTGGTAGGAAGGCGACAGTCCACACCACAGCCACCGACGCTCCGTCAAGGTGCATGGTGGAAATACCATTTAACATCAGGTCAATTGTCTACTTGTTTGAAATCTCACTCTCTCATTTGCCTACTCATGAAAAAATCAAAAAGAAATCCACAGACATTCACACAGCGCCATCTAGCCCCAACAGCATAAGCCTGTAATATGGATACTTAACAGCAAACAACGGATAGACTTACTGTTATACCTTTTTGAATTACATATAAACATCCAGACCAATACAACAGACATTAAATAATTGGAATGCCCGAATCGAACCCGTAATATCGGACGTCTCAACTATTACACCACATGGATCGTCATATGTTCCCAGGTAATTGAGCACAAAGTCATAGTACCATTCCTTTCTAAGAAATGCATTAAATAACTAAGAGCCAAACGCTCGCGTTTGGAAGTGCGTGTGCGTCTTTAGACCAATTCATGAAAGCTTTAAAACGGTACGACTTAGGAACTCGGGCCACTTATTTTATTGGGGGTCAGAGCCTCCTTTCTTATTTAAGAATTTTATGGGAAACAAACAGTTTATATACTTTTAGCAAGGATAGTTCAAGTTAATTATTACGGAAACATTTTTACAAAAATAAAAAAGAAACGGAAAAGATAATTAAAATTACTTATATTACATACGGTTTTCGATAGTCGGCTAAACAGCTGAGCGGATTATTATATAGTATTGATTAGTATATAGTACAGGATTATACTGATATTATTTTTTTAGTATATGAAATATTGTATTGAATAGGTTCATCCGTTGAATAACGGTCGCAGTTTTCGGACTAAAGTTTTGGGGGAGCCTCATGGCTCACGGTATTATTACCGTGATTCGTCAATTTGAGGCCGGCCAGACCGGAATGGCAGTTAGGCCCCACAGTTAACCAGCGGGAGACAACGTATCTATTTTTATTTTTTTGAGTTTATTTCAAGTTGTGTTTTGTCGAGTATGTTCCGTAGACCCAAAGTTCCTCGTACTCCCTCCCTATATATCCTTATGCCTCTTCATTTTTAAGGTTGGCAACTGGTATTTTATCACAGTTATTCCCTTAGCTAGTACTTTCGTTCCTTTTATTTAACAAGTAGACTTTACAACACAGTGAATAAAGTGTTAAAAAAACTTATTTATTATTTCTCGATACTATAATAAGTATTATTGCAATCAATCTACAGTCAATATAAAACTGTAGATCATTATAATAATATTATTTTTAAACAAAAATAAATTAGACATGTTTACGATGATAAGAAATACTATAAATCTTGATATATTCTCGGCAAACACATGTTATCTAAAAACTTTTCAAGATCATAGGAAATATTCATCTCTTAATATGCTCGCCCCCATTTCCAAATGCGGTCCTGTCCGTTACGCCAATATAAAACAGTTGTTTTTACAGTGGCCATTTCATTCTGGACTTTGCTCCAGCCCGCAGGACTTTCATGTACTAGCAAAATTTCAAATTCAATCTGTGATCCATTTTTTAACTGTGACATTCACTCTTCTTTTTTTAAACTACTGAAAGTTTAATTGAAATATCTTGTATCTGTGGTGGTTTTCCAAGGTGCTTCGAACGCGGGAATCGAAAAGGTAATTGGTCGTTTTCTTTCTCAGTTTTCTTCTTGAATTGTGGAAATATAAAAATAACGTATTAAATTTTAAAAAATAATTAATGGTTTAGAATCACTACGTATTATTTCACGTCTATAAAAACATCTTCAGAAAAATCCTGTAAAAGTTTTACGTGTCTTTATTGCAACCGGTTAAAAAACCTTTTTTAATACTATATTTTCGAATCTATATTTAAGAAATAACAAAGCACATAATTTCCTAATTTTGTTAAAAATAAATTGTGAGCAATGACTGCTATGTGTATCTTTTTTTAATTTACAGACTAGGGACAGTGATCTGGGACACCTTTTTTACGTTTTGTAGGTTTCTTAGTTTTTATTATTTGAATTAATTTATGTTTACATATTTACATAGTATATTACATTATTTAATCTTTTCCACACATATCACAGTTTCTAGTTTTGTCATGACTCATTTAATATAATTGCTTGGAATGTGTGTTAATTACATGTCCAGTTGCACGTATAATAAGATAACCTATTTTATTATGTAATACAGGGGTCTGGGCTCCGAATATGATTTTGTTCCGTTCGGTGTCGAGACCCTTGGTCCGTGGGGTCCTAGTGCTTTGAGGCTTTTCAAAGAGATTTCCAAAAGGTTAGTCGACGTCACAGGTGACCGAAGATCTGGCAGCTACCTTGGACAAAGAATCAGTCTGGCAATCCAAAGGGGTAACGCTGCCAGTATTTTCGGAACTTTGCCGAAAGGGACTTCTTTTAATTATATTTTTAAGTTTTATTTTTTTTATTTTTAAGTGTTTAGGGTGTAATTTATTATGTAATTGTTTTAAAATATAACCATCCGTGACTATCTTAGTCTAGGCAATATATAATTCTAGACATTCTTGCAAGATTACGTATGCCAATTGGAATTTATTTGTCAATGATATGAATAGTTTCTCTTATTTGTATAAAAGTTTTATATTTATATTAAAATACAATGATATTCTGTATAAATAAAGGTAGATACGCCATCCGTGCCTCAAAAACGAACCACCGAAGAGAGTACAGTTGTACTCTTTTGTTTAGGTAAATGTGTTCGAAATTCGAAATTTGTGTGCTGTCACTGCATTCGGAAACTTTTTTCGATTGTTTTGTGAGCATATCACGAATCCATACTTTTTGCATCATTGTTAAAATAGAATATTTTCAAATAAATTGTAAAATAAGGATGTTTTAAATAAAAACACATACCCGGTGGTAGACTCGGTACTAAGACGTCAAGGTACCACCGAATTGCTAGATATCGTCCGTGAAATAGAAGAGTTATGTTTAAGACACCTGTCATCATATAAATAAAATGATCGCTCTAGGTATGTATTATTTCAGAAGTACGCTTTAGTTTATTATTCTTATTTTATAGTAGTTTAATTTAATCATTTATAAATAGATGGCAGTGTACGTCATTGCCCCGCGCTAACATTGTTATTCTTAAATAGTATAAGGTCTAAACCTGAGTTCAAATAAATATACTCATCCAACAGATCAAGTTGCGTTATTGTGGTTTTATTATATCCCGATAATTGTAGCTATTCCAGAACAACAGTCCGGAGTAAACAAGTTATGTTTTAGTCGTCCAATCCGCACTGGGCCCGTTAACTAAGGCCTAACACACTTACTGGTAGGCTCGTACCCCTCGGTGCGGACGTTTAATGCGCTGATGATGATGATGATGTTGTTTTTAATTTTGTGGCAAAACAATCGAAAAGTGTTCCGAATTCCGAACACATTTACCTAAACAAAAGAGTACAAACTGTACTCTC
This sequence comes from Leucinodes orbonalis, assembly GCA_019425675.1. Taxonomy (NCBI): domain Eukaryota; kingdom Metazoa; phylum Arthropoda; class Insecta; order Lepidoptera; family Crambidae; genus Leucinodes; species Leucinodes orbonalis. Next base: position 88,030 of record PQWD01000857.1, on the reverse strand, counting down.
TTCGGCGGTTGGTTTTTGAGGCACGGATGGCGTATCTACCTTTATTTATATATAATATCATTGATTAAGAGTAAATAAAAAAACTACGTAATTTTTTATCGAAATAAAATTGATAACAAAAATATTCATTAATATTTAACAAATATTATATAACTTATTGTCAAAAAATTATATATATATTTGTAAGTGTGTATTCTTTTTTATCATAACGTCAATTATATTAAATAAGAAAATAAACTTCAGTGAATTCATTCTTAATCTCTAAATGTACTTATTCTTTGACATTTAGCCAAATAAATTTTGGTGGGTCCTTAAGCGTTACGTATAAAGAACACCAAAAACGAAGCATAGTCATAATAACGGACATTACATTTTACTTTGGATTCTGGGAATAAGATAAAGTGCAATACTCATCAAAACGGTATGCGGGTTGTGAAATCATCCCTTCCTGCTCCTAGAGCTTATCTTGTCAGCTTTTTTATGGGATAGCGGGCAAAGAGGAGACAGCTCATCTGTTGAGAAATTACACCGGCGCCCATGTACACTTAAATTAATAATAAATATCACACTCACAGTGCTATCTAGCCCCAAACTAAACCTGTAATACTGAACAACGACCCATTTGGTGTTGCGGTTGAGATGTCGACCGCAACACCAAGGGTTCCGGGTTCGATCCCCGGACAGTACAAACATTTGTGTGCACGAACATGTCTATTTGTAATGGTTGGGTGTTTTCTATGTATATAATGTATGTATTTACAAAAAAAGTATATAAGTATGTTTATCCGTTGTTTAGTATCCATAATACAGGTTTCACGCTTAACTTGGGGCTAGATGGCGCTGTGTGAATGTCAGTGGATATTTATATATTTTTTTATTTATTTTTTATTTTACTGACATTAACACAGTGTCATCTAGCCTATAACTAAGCATCAACCTGTATTAAGGATACTTAACAACGGATAAACATACTTATATACTTTTTTTGTAAAAACATACAGTATTATACCTAGAATACACCCAGACCAATACAAACAGACCCTTGCAATACTCGAGGGCAAATAAATGCGTTGCCGGCCTTTTAAGTTGAAATACGATCTCTTCTTGAAGGTCGCCAGGTCGTATCGCTCAGGAAATATTTCAGATGGTCACTGATTCCAAAGTTTCCTCATCCTCAGTTCATTACATGTCCCCACCGAGGGGCAAAAAAAGGGGGCGAGGGGTAAAAAGTGTATAGGCCTTAGTCGTCCACGCGGGCCCAGTGCGGATTGGCCGACTTCACTCACAACCCTTGAATCTCTTCGCAGGCGTTCGCGCAGGTTTCGTCACGATGTTTTCCTTCACCGTAAGTGCGTCGGATAAACGTACATATAATTCCGAAAATTCGAAAATACATTAGAACAACAATGATATTCTGTATATATAAAGGTAGATACGCCATTCGTGGCTCAAAACGAACCGCCGAAGAGAGTACAGTTTGTACTCTTTTGTTTAGGTAAATGTACGCTCATTCGAAATATGTGTATGTGTGCTATCACTGCATTCGGAACACTTTTTTCGATTATTTTGTAATCATATCACGAATCCACACTTTTTTACATCATTGTTAGAACAAGGCGGGATTTGAACGTCCACTCTCCAGATCGGAAGGCTACAGTCCACACCAATGAGCCACCGACTTGTATACTGCCACAGAAATAAACATTTCTTTCTTACTTTCAAAATATATGCATCCAATTTTAAGTTCTACGATTAGTCGTTAAGTTTAATTGTTAGTAACACTTTAGCATCAGGACGTTCGAAATAAATTATATTTTAAATATATTTTATATAACAATTGATCTTCTTGTTACAGATAACCACCAGAACTTTCCAGAACCTCCAGAACTCCAGAATCTCATCAGTATTAAAGTCATCATGTACCAAATAGTTCTGTGTTTCGCCGCGGCGCTAGTGTGCGCTGGTTGCCGATCCGTCAGCGCCAACAAACATTTCAAACTAATGCCAGAACTTAACAACAGTATAGAAGGCAGTGGTGAGTACATAGATTGTAACTCGGTATATCCTATAATGTCCTAAAGCGTCGGTGGCTTAGTGGTGTGGACTGTTGCCTTCGGATCTGGAGGGTGGAGGTTCAAATCCCGCCACGTACGAATGTATTTTCGCAATTATATGTACGTTTATCGACACTATTTTTGGTGAGGAAAACATCGTGGAAAACTTGCGACGGCCCGAAGAGATATCAAGGGTTGTGCGTGAAATTGGCAATTCTCACTGGCCCGTGTGGACGACTAAGGCCTATACACCTTTTACGGGTAGGCTCGTAAGATCGCTCAGGTTCCGAGTTCGATCCCCGGGCAGTACAAAAATTTGTGCTTATGAAATCTGTATTGGTCTGGGTATTTTTATGTATAATATGTATGTATTTACAAAAAAAAGTATAGTGTGTTTATCCGTTGTTTAGAACCCATATTACAGGCTTTTCTTTGTCAGTAGATATTCATTTATTTATGTCATATGAAAAAGCACGGAGTTAAGAACAGCTTTTTCCGCAGGTCTACCAACAAAACATGTGGCCGGGCGTCGGTTCCTCGCTCTGAGCAAACGACCTAACGGCACGTATGCGCATATGCCGGGCAGTGTGCTCGCGATCACCTGTGAAGCTTTGGGCGCGCCTGCACCAAATATACGCTGGTTTAGGAACACTTCTCCTGTTTATGAGGTTAGTGAGAAAAATATCTTATTCAATCGTTTGGAGTAATGGTTGAGACGTCGGCTTCTACCCCAAGGGTTCCGGGTTCGATCTCCGGGCAGTACAAACATTTGTGTGATGAACATGTCTGTTTGTATTGATCTGGGTGTTTATGTGTATATAATATGTATATATTTACAAAAAACGTATGACAGTATGTTTTGTCTGTTGTTTATACTTATACTACAAGCTTCTAGTTTGAATTGTGACTAGATGGTGATGACTTTGATGTGGATGTAAATTTATTCATGTAATAAAAGAAACTTAATGTTAAAGTACCTAAGAATCTATTAATAATTCTAAAAAAAACGTCGCGTTAGGGGACTGAACTTGATTTTATTATTTTTTACTTTTTAAAGGGAAATTACTTAAGTTCTTGTGTCGGGGGTTTTGTCAATTTTTAATTTAATTAATATTTTATACTTTTTATAGGTAAGTTAGGTTAAGTAAGATTTTAGTATATTATAATTTACTTACTACAATTTAGATTCTTGCAAGGGTATAGATTACATTTAAGGTCAAGCTCGTTCGCTATTTTACTTATTAATTACTAGTTTTTCTTTCTATAAATAGGCTAAAGGTCACATTGTTACTGATCCCAAGTATATTTGCAGTCATTCGGTTACTCTCCTCACTTTCACTCCTCACAACTTTTAAACGGCTCAACCGATTTTCATCAAACATGTCTAAGAACACTCGCACCTTTAATACAATCGTCACCTTTAATACAAAAAAAAATCTAAATTGAAATCACTGCATGCGTTCGGGAGTTATGATGCCACAGACAGACAGACAAACACGTCAAACTTATAACACCCCTCTTTTTGCGTCGGGCGTTATTAAGGAATCAAACAGCTTTCTAATAATTCATAAGAAAATAAATAAAATAATAACATAAAATTATATGATGAAGACATACTGAGACAAGTGCTAACCAAAAATATTTTTTTAAAAAGAAACTATTATTAATAACTAATTTTAATAGCCTGATGGAAATGTAGGGATGGATGGATATTCGTTTCTTTTCCTTAAGGACCATCCTCTTCACTTATTCAATAAACAATATTATCATTAACCATGTGACCGCCAATAACATCTAAGGCAGACATAATAGATTTTCTAATGTGTCTAGCTTCCCTGCATTCAATGGTAAAGAAGACAGCACTGCGCTTCGACACAAAACTGTTTAAACTGCCCCGAAATGAAGTTATTTATTTCAACACTTCAAGTAATCGAAGAAATAAATCCGGTCTCCCATTTCAGCACGATTCAGAGTCAAGAGAGCTGATCGACAGCAACCCTACATCCTTGGCGCGTGTGTCCTCAACACTGTTGATCCGACGAGCAGACCAGGTGGCCGACTACACTTGTCTCGCATCATCAGGGAATAAGACTTTGCTCGCTACCACCACCGTCTTCAGCACTGGTAAGTTTGATTCATGAAAGACTCTTGAGTGGCGGTGGCGGTGGCGTTTACGTGTCGGGACACAAAGTGTAGGCCAACCCCCAACCAGTGACATACACTCCATCTATGCAAATAAGCAGTGCATACCCTGTCCAGAAAATCGCCAACATATTAAGTGCTTTCCACTTATTCGCCCATTTTCCTCTACAGATTTGAATCCACAGGCAATCTGCTGGTATCAACAGCACTTAATTTAACCAAAATGGTTTCTGTTATTGTTTTTTCGATTAGTGTCACTCACTTTGCATACCCTTCTAATAATCTCTGTGCTACCCCCAACCTGATGGACCTATTTAAAGTGGAGGGTAGTGATGTCAACTGCTAGGGATCGGTCTACGTGAAAATCATTAGGGGAGGGCTTCGTTCAGCAGTGGACTTTTTAGGCTGTGATGATATTTGTTTCCCTATATTTCATAGGTAGGCTAACTAGAAGCCAATTCACCCGATGATAAGCTCTGACGTCAACGATTCCGCAATGCTTAAAGACGAAAGTCTTTGAGCAATGCTTCCTACTCTTATTCACATACGCAGCTGAAACATGGACACTAACTGCGGGATTGGTTCACAATTTTAAAGTCATCCAACGGGCAATGGGGCGAGATATGCTAATAGTTTCTTGCACTGTTCAAATCAGAATTGACGTTATTCGAGGGGAACTAAAGTAATCAACGTAATTCGCTGGATAAGCCAGCTTAAGTCGTAGAGGGGGTGATCTCGTATGTCGCAGAACCGATGGCCGTTGGAGCGGATGAGTTCTGGAGTGGAGACCGACAGTTAGCAAGCATAGCGTATAAAATCCCATACAAAATAAATGGCAAAGCTGCCTGAATCAGCAATTTGGTCAACTAAAACTAAAGAAAGTTCGCTTTATATTAAAAACATATTTTCATCTTTATAAGAACCTTTAATTTGTCATTCCAGATACGACTCCAGACATAACCGAGCGGTCCAAACTTCTCCCTCTGGCCCCCCCGTATAGTGGTCTGGTACAAGGCCTTCGTGGATATCATAGGAAATCACGTCATGCTGCCCTGCAGAGCAAAGGGTCACCCTCGGCCGAAAGTGTCATGGAAGGACAGCAATGGAACTGTCATCACCAGCGATTCGCGGATGAAGGTGAGGTTGATGGGTGGATGATTTCATTTGGTCTTATTTTGAATACATTGCTGGCTGTTTATGAATCAATGAAGTTTCAAGCTTCATCATCATCATCAGCTCATTAAACGTCCCAACCGAGGGGCACGAGCGTACCCGTATAGGGTTATTAGGCCTTAGTCGTCCACGCGGGCCCAGTGCGGGTTGGATGACTTCACGCACAACCTTTGAATCTCTTCGCAGGCGTGCGCAGGTTTCCTCACGATGTTTTTCTTCACCGTAAAAGCGTCGGAGTAAGTTCCAAGCTTATCAAACTTTAACTAGCGAGCAATGTATAAATAGGATGAAGTAAAATTATACTATGCACGCACCGGAGAAATAAAGTATACTATTTTATTTAATAAATATAAAGAATTTCAAGGCATTATCAGAAAATTACAATGCAAAAGATTAAATCCAGAGTTCACATTTTAGCTTAGCTTTGTGGGAAAGAAACACCTTTTAATATGTCTTTAGTTTTCAAAACAAAAATATTTATTTACAATACGATCGTACATGCGATTACTTGCGAACAATATTATCATACTATTGTTATTACGCCTATTTCTCTAAAAACGCCTGCGATAAAAAAATAGCTAGATAAATGTGACGCCCAACATTGCCTATAGTAAAATATCAGGCACTATTGTGTACTTCAATCAGGTTACTCCACAAATTTTCGCCAGCCGGTATTACGAGTATTAGATGGACTAATGACCATCCATTCTGGTTTTTCTTTTTCTTCAACCTATCTCAGTCCACTGCTGGACATAGGTCTCCCCAATTTTGCGCCAGATATCCCGGTCCTCCGCTTTCCTCATCCAGCCTCCACCAGCGACCTTTCGCAAGTCGTCGGTCTATCAGGCCGGAGGGCGTCCTACGCTACGCTGGTTACTTTAGAAATATTCGCTAGTAGAAGTGTTACCATGTCCGATTTGTTTCAAAGCGGGACACGGGACCAAAAAATGGGGTTTCAGGTTGTAGATCGGGACAGGTAACCATAAAAAACGTGATGTGACGCTGATGACGTGCCATTTTGAATTTGACAGTGATGTAATTAGGAGAAGTTATGTAGCGTAAATATATATTTTTTCAATAATAAAAAAAAATAAAATAAATATTTACTGACATCCACCCAGCGCCATCTAGCCCCAAGTTAAGCGTGAAGCCTGTATTATGGTTACTAAACAACGGATAAACATACTTATATACATTTTTTTTTGTAAATACGTACATATTATACATAGAAAACACCCAGACCATTACAAACAGACATGTTCATGCACACAAATGTTTCTATTGCCCGGGATCGAACCTGGAACCCTTGGTGATGCGGCCGACCTCTCAACCGCAACACCAAATAGGTCGTCAATGACACATATGTTTTTTTTATCGGGACATTTAGCGTCCCAATCAGGACGCATCCTCAGACACTTAAAATCGGGACGTCCCGCGCAAACCGGCACACCTGGTAACACTAGCTAGCTACACACACCTATACACCCTTTACGGGTAGGTTTGTGGCCACAGACATCGTTGTATTGGGTTATCCACAGATTTCCCAATAAAGGAGATGGGGCAAGCCGCGTTTAAAGTGCGACAACTGTAAGCTCAACGAGCATACACTGGCTGCCAGTTTACGCTCTGTGAGACGAGTCAAAACGCACGAATATTAGAAGAAATTACCTTTTTTTTCCAAAATGCCATCCTGTGCAATTGTAACATGCCATCATCGCAATGAATCAGTAAATTTACCAAGAAATATAATAACTTTTCACAGGTAAGAACCGAAAAGAAATTGCGACACTGGGACTGCCTATAAACTTGGCGGCTTGTCCAGTCTAATGTATATTCTGATGTCTGTGGGGTTATCTATGCCCCGCGATTAGGAAAATGATGATAAAAAAGGTGTTTAATATCAAGTTATATAAATTTGAAGGTAAATTATGTGAAAACTCGATATTTATTTAAGTACACTGGTGTTCTAGATCCTCAGATCTGGTGAGCTGGTAATCTCTTCTCTCCGCTGGGGCGATATGGGAGAACTCACTTGCCACGCCGCCAACGCTTTTGGAAGTCAAACAGTCTCCACTTTCTTATATCCGGCATTAGTGAGTTATCATTCTTTTTAACCGCCTTCAAAAAAGAGGTTACTCAATTTGACCGTAATACCACAGATAAAATAATAATTATATACCTACTAGTAATACGCTCTTTTTATGTTTGTTCGCGCATATCTTCGTCGGTTATGAAGCGATTTTGACGATTCATTTTTTGTTGGAAAGAGGATACTTCAGAAGAGGACCTATTATAAGAAAGTCAGGGTCTGATGATGGAGACCAGAGAAATCGAGGAAAACTTTTTAAAATGTTTTTATTATGTCATTATTTGACTATAACGTCAAATAATGACAAAATAAAAATTTTTGAGAAGATTGGGCCGTAGCCCACCTACCCAATGCGGATTGGTGGGTGATAACGACTACCATCCTAAGGTTGTAGCCGGGACCGACGGCTTCACGTGACAAACGAACGCACGGAAACATCTTTCTTTTCGGACAATCAGGAGATGCAGCTTACAATGTCCTGACTAATCTGCCTACTGTAACCTAGACGACTCAGTACCGAGTTAAAATGTTATGTTAATTTTCAAATATCTTCTGCTTATAGCATGCTATGATACCTTTACCTAATTTAGTGTTTAATATGATTCTATTGTTTTTTTCAGTCGGTATAGAAACCACCTGTCCAGAAATACAGCAAGCATGAATACTTAACACGTATGTTCCTGTTAATATTAAGTTTGAATATATTGCAAACACACGCCTTGAGAACGAAACCACACCTCTTAATTAATTATTATAACATTAGAAAGAAAGAAAGAAAAAACTTATACTGACCGTGCACAAAAAAAAAAATACACGAAAACAGAAGCAATAGGACAAACAAACATATTAGACAATATTTAACATTGATACAATGAAATAAAATAAAAACAATTGAAAATAAAACAAAGACACGGACTAAAGGTCCCGCCATATTAATTATTTATTTACGGAATTAATTACTTCTATTGTTAAATTTTTATCATTCATAATGAGGCTTTTTTGTTGATAAATTATTATCTTTTATGAAAGCTCGATGGCGCAGCTGCTAGCGCGTTCGCTTGTGCTTGTCAAGCAACCATAGTCATGGTAGATCATCAAGGGGAGACCGTAAAAATATTATCTTGAGTCTCTTTCGGAAGCCACGTTAAACCATTGGTCCCGGCTCCTATCTACGGTTTTTTACCTAAAAAGTATACAGGACGGTCAGGTTGCTCACTTGATGGCTAGTGATACGCCTGACCATGAAAGCGGCATTAAATGAGACCAACAACTGATAGACAGTTATTATACTGGGCCTGTCCCCCGAGACAACAGATGTAAGGTCTCTTATACCCGGTAATTTCACTATAGTACATGATAGTCGTTAAAACCCCGCTCGATAGATTACAGCCTGAACTCCACATAGCCATACTATGTTGCAAGGCCTGTACACTACTTTGGGACCATAGGCCAGTTAATGAATTCACATATAAAAAAATATATTTAACACGTTCTCAAGGCAAGTGCGCGCAATTTAAACTAAATCGAGTCTGCCTATTTTAATTTTATTTTATTGTTATAAATAATAAATTATACAGAAACCTACAGTTTCCGAATAACAGTGTATTATTACGAATTTAATAATAGTTGTGATCATTCTGATTATAATAATACTTATTTTACTGAAATATTTAGTAGACTGTGATTGTAATAGAAAATGGTTGAATAAATACTGAAATGAACTTTTGTTTATTTTAATTCTTAACTAGAAACCCGCTGGTTTTTTCATACAAATTTTATTGATTTAACTAAACACGATGAACTGGAAAGTGCAAGTTCAAATCTCGCCATGTATCAACGTCTTTTCGAATATCCGAAATTATATGTACGTTTATCCGACGCTCTTACGGTGAAGGAAAACATCTTTGAATCTCTTTGCACGCCTGCGAAGAGATTCAAAGGTTGTGCGTGAAGTCGTCCAACCCGCGCTGGGCTCGCGTGGACGACTAAGGCCTAAACGTCCTTTACGGGTAGACTCGTGCCGTTCGGTGGGGACGTATAATGAGCTAATGATGCACTAAATATGATATCCCACATGATTTCGATGCTACATACATTGACAATTATCATCATCATTGCAACCTATGTGTCCACTGCTGAACAAAGGTAAAAAAATATACCTCAATGTCTCAAGGCGAAGGTCTTTGACCAGTGTGTATTGCCAGTTATGAAATACGGAAGCGAAATGTAATCGCTAGCTAAGGGCCTTTTAAAAAGGCTAATAAATGGCGAACTATTTTGGTATAATGGTCGAGACGTTGAATACTATACTAAGGGTTCCAAATTCGATCCCCGAGCATTAAAAACATTTGCATGCATGAACATGTCTGTTTATACTTAATGGTCTGGGTGGTCAAAACTAAATTTTTATAAGTTTATCAGTTGTTTAGTACCCTAACTACAGGCTCCTCGCTTAATATGGGGCTTGATGGCACTGTGTGAGTGTTAGTGGATATTTATTTATAGCAGATAATAAATAAATTGTTTTTTCAGACATACATACAAGGTCTAAAAAAAATATTTGTGACGAAAAATTTAATATTATTTATTTTAATGCAACACTATCAAATTAATCATGTTAAAATTGTTGTAGTTGTAAGATAGAGCATTTTGTAAGTCTAAGGTAAAAAGCATTTTAATGGCGATCTATTGCTTTGTTTTAAAATGCCCAATAAAAGTCCACACATGTAGTGCTACTAAGCTTTAGCTTGAAAAAGAGTAGATTAAATATTTTCTTCTCAATAACGAATATATAATAGGTCACATACTAGAAAATAGTGTACAAATTTTTAATAGCAAATTATATGGAAAAAACATTAAATAAAAAAAATCCGTTATTTATTTAAATAGTGCCCATAACCCGAGACGTTAGATAACTTAAAACCGGTAATTCTATTAGCTACAGTGCCGTCATCCCGAAACACAGAAGTGCAAAACGCTCCATTTTTACGGGACGATATCAGGCACTGCGGTGGTACCTACCAAGACGACTCAGTACCGAGTATTTCATCATTGGTCATCTTATATCAGAATTCCAACACTCGTGTACTTCCATTTACAATATTTTCTTCGCCAGTTTATATGTTCTTAAGTAATAGCAACTTGCTCACAGATCATTTCATCATTGAATGGTACAAATGACCCGCACATGTTGGCCTTAGGCCATAACATAGCACGCTTGGCGAATTTAGGTTCAACACGAAATGATTTATATAAAGTAAGATTCCAAATGGAACTCGGCAAATATATGTAAATAATACATGTACATTTGATTCATTGGAAATGGAATTCGCATTTAAACAGTAGAGTTTTCATTTTCTAAATTTTAATAAAGTTATGTCTATCGCCCAGCCCAATTGAATCTTCCTCGGCGACGCATTGTTCAGCCTTAATTTCATCATCATCAGCTCTTTAAACGTCCTCACCGAGGGGCACGAGCCAACCCGTATAGGGTGATTAGGCTTTAGTCGTCCACGCGGGCCCAGTGCGGATTGGACGACTTGACACACAACCTTCGAATCTCTTCGCAGGTGTGCATGAAGGTTTCCTCACGATGTTTTCCTTCACCGTAAGAGCGTCGGATAACGTACATATATATTTCGAAAATTCGAAAACACATTGGTACGTGTCGGGATTTGAACCTCAGTCCTCCCGGTAGGAAGGCGACAGTCGACACCAATGAGCCACCGACGCTCCCTTAATTTAATTTAAAAAAAGACACCCGGTACAGTTTGCAAGGTAA